>DVZL01005445.1:0-12057 GCA_018236625.1 Lasaia peninsularis
TAGTAACCCAGTTAACCTTTGCTCGCCTCTTACGAGCTGCCTGGTTGGAAGGCAGTTGGTCTATTCTACATAGAAGACCCGGACCAACACGTCTAGCTTTTTATAGATACTGATACGGCAACCCTTCGTGAGCGAGTCCGACTCGTACTTGACTTTGTTGGTTTTTTTGGTTTTTTTTATTAGAAATAGTCTTGTATAATTAACTTTGAATCAACCATCTCGGGGGTTAGAACACAAAACATATATATTAGGATAGGTGGTACGCGGGTTCGATTATCTACATATTAATGGTGATGTCTAACGACTAACACCATTTAATTAGGTACACATCAATCGTTTCGTATTTGAAGGTCCCAAGGATTTTTTGAATTTTCGATTCTAAGAAAAATCTACAGGGTGACGTCTCTACGCTGGAATGAAATGATTATCTGACCGAGGTTTAGCTTATAATGTTCAAAGTTATATATATGCTACATTACTAAAAAACTTTATAATCGCGATGTAGGATATACTTGTGTATTTTGCGTGAGTGTTTGTTGTATATAGAATATTGCTTGGTCGCTATTTAATGTGTCACTTACTTAGTAATTATTGTGTGTAAATCGAATATATGAATAAAATTTACCAAACTAACTTTCATATTTTTTTAAATCAAGAATCATTAAGTAAATTAAACACGCCATTTTGTTTAATATTTCAAACTTTTCTAAGATTTCACTTTGATTTAATTAGCTAGATTTTGTTTTGCAAATATAATTGCGAATATCAAGCGAAACATTTGAAATGCATCGTTAATTTTACTAAATTAACATAATTACCGTTTTATATATATGATAGAAAATCGGAAAGGCATTGTGTTTGTACAATGAAGATATTTCAGAAATAATATTCGCAATATAGAAGGTTGCAGGTACGCTTTCGAACATAAAACTATATTATATTTTTCCAGTTGCCCGTAGTATTGCCCACTGAATTAACTATTATTTTCATAAATATATTTTGTTTCTTTAGCTCATTTTCATTTTAAAAATTTTTATTTTGTAATTATATGTGAGTGAGTTTCTTTCCTTTCCTTCTTTATTTCGTAATTTTTTCTTTGTTTCTCTTATTTTTTTTTATCTTTGCTACAGTTTCACAAAAAGACAAATTTGTTTTTATTCTTCAAAAAACACTTTTACTAGAGATTGTCTAAGTTTTAAAAAATATGTTTGCCAGGTTCAAGTATCCCTGGGCTTTTGTTAAGTGCTTTGAAAATTTTGCTTATGGTCTGATTACTGTGAAGAATAGATGGTCTATTCTACATCAGGCAGGCAGAGGCGATCATTGGTTAACTGGTCCTTACTAAAACGTCCGCTGGTAGTGAGCTGTGCAGAAACTCGTCGGGCTAAGGATTCACCGCCTTACCTATTCCTGGTACTTTTTTGTCGTTTTCCAATCCAGAATAGACAACCATGGTTGTCTCTTGCCATCAGGAAAACCGTGTGCTTCTTCACTGCTCCAATCAATTATTGGAGAAATTGCAAATAATCCGAGTAAAGATGTGGATGTAGACTATATTACAATAATCACGGTCTAATTTTCTTATTTTATTCAAGTAAGACAACATGCTGCGTACACACCGAACTATTTACATACAACTGAGATTGAACGATAAGCAAATTTAGTGGCCGCCTCTATGCATATTTAATATCCACGTGTAAAAATAAGATATCACTATAGATTAGTCTTACTGTTATGATTGAAGTACGTGAAATAGTTTAAAAAGTAGATAGTCATGGAGACTACCAAATGAAAATTTTTATTTAAAATTTTTGAATTACTGTTTCTTCTCTACGCTGTGACGCGTGGGCAGATATATATTGGCCGCTACTAAAATTAACAAAGACAATTTTTGTCTCATATAAAAAAACTTGACACAAGGAGGAAGATGGTAATTCCTATGTTTCTTTACCCTCTTTTATAAGTTTAAGCTATTAGTGTGTCACTTGATTGTATACTAAGTTTACATTTTTTGTATTAATATTTTTTTTCACGGGAAGAAATCTTTTTCAGCACCCTTTGTACTGTAATATATTTAAGTGATTTTTATTATGTGTCGTTTGTGTACAATAAATAAATACCTCAATTTCCAATATATTTTGATGTTTCTTGTTTCGAGATCCTACTTCAGAAGTACATTACTTTTTAAAATATAAACAAAATATGTCATCGTTATAAAGTTGAAGTCGGTTTTTTTAGTTTTACTGCGTTTAAAATTTTATGAGATCGGAGGGCAAGCAGATTTAGAAGCAAGAAATACATTTGCTTACTTTTTTATCATTTTTCTAATCATAAAATATATCGAGCAAGTGAAAATATGTTAATAAAAATAATACATCTGCATATACTCTAAAAACGTCACTACCAACAGTCGGTTAAAAAAGACAATGAAATCTAATTAGTGAGTTTATTATTATAATCACGTGTCTCAACTTCAACCACAATGTTACGATTTTGCTTATCAGTTAATACGTGGGTATGTAACCAGCACAGTGCTAGGGTTGTCACAAAGCAATTGAAAAAAATCGCCGCGTTTTAATTGAGAATACAAACAAGCAGACGGATTTTTTTATTTTTAGAAATCTCAGATACCTAATCCTTAAGGAAAAAGTAAAATTGTCTATGTACACAAATATTTTGACAGTCATAAAAATATTTTATATCTATAGGTAAATAATATGTTCCGGGTATTTAAATATAGGTACTTACTCTATTTTAGACAATTCATCAAAAGTATGTTTCAGTTTTTAATTCGTGTAGTAAGAGACATCAATGACTATGTTCGAGCAGCGTGTGACGTCACATCAAAATAATACGTCACCAGTATATATTATTAAAATAATTTAATTCAACATTTACTACTAGAACATGTAGAATTTTTCCATTTTTGCATTGCGACGTCACAGATAGAAAACTCTTGACGCGGTATGATTTTGAAAGGCTTTGAACCAATAAAAGGTAAAATAGCATATTGCACCAGATGACTATTTGGGGTTTTTATTTATTGTCCCAGGTTTCGTTTAACCCAGCGGCAGAAAATTAAGTAATTTCTGCCCAAAGTTAAGAAATAGTATATTGCATCTCAAGCGCAGTAAAATAAGTAAAGTCTTAGATCACATGTGATTGTCGGCTGTGGCTGACAAACATGTAATCTGATAACTGACATTAAAAATATTCTTCTACCCTCCAAACATAAAATGGCATCTTTTTTACACTGTGTTAAAATTGCCTTTTTCCAAATGTATCGACTAGAAAAATAGTATAGACCAAATAACAAATAAAGCCTCTGTGACTTGTTACTTTATTATCCCAGAGATGATTTTTATTTATACAACATATTATATAATATAACATAAATATTTGTTTTTTGTATGTATGTTAAGAGATATTTCTGATAATAATCATGAACCGATTTCAAAAAACGTTTTTGTATTGTGCTCAGCGTATCTCAATGCTGGTCTCATATAAATTTTGTGACAATAAATTCAGTTGTTTTTTTTTAAATATAAACAAAAAAAAATTTGATTTTTGCAGTTTTACGGTTTTTATTATTACTTTAATTACCTATTATTTGTATAGGTTGGCAACCCCACCCGCACCGCTATTCGATAGCACATAATTTTAAACTCCACGCTTTAATTAAACTATCTTATCAAAATTTTAATAATTAAAATTCCCTTCGTTATTCAAATTACCTGAGTACGGTTTTTCATTGTTCAGATTACAAATAACGACGTCAATGTAACCGTATTTTTTATATTTTTTTTATTCTTTTTTTTATGTTTGACCATGATTATGAATATGTTTTCCATAAAATCATTGTTCCCTTATTACTTCCTTGTGATGAAGGTTCTTAATATGGGCCTACATATGTTTAGTATTTTTTTTTATTTCTAAGCAATCAAAGTACTTTAATTTTGAAAACTCATGATAGAGTATTTATTTGAGTGTTTTAATTTTTTCAATAAAACATGTCATCTCAGTGTTCGACGCATGATGTCCCAGAAATCGGCTGGATGGGGCAACATTTTCTTATAAGTTTATTTGAAAAACAGAATGTTGCATGAGTTGTGCCCAATATGGCGACTGACTTGTTATCAGTCACATCATGGAACTAACACTGATGCCTACCTTTTCGGGTATATAGGCGTGATAATATTTTGTTGTTTTAAATAACACAATCACAAAGAGGTAACAAAGACGGGGGTTCTTTACCAAAAGAATATTTTTTAGAATTTTTGTCTGTTCGTGACGCTAATATCTGAAATGGCTGGACCGATTTTGATGGTTATGGGACATAATGTCATCGGCTAATCGGATATGTGCTTTTTGATATTTTTTTATACATATAGATGTCACACTAACATGAAAAATTTTATTTATGTGTCGATCAAGCTTCATGTATAAATTTTACGTAATACGACACAGAAAGACATTCTGTGTGTCTATCTGTTTTTGCCCGCTAATATCTAAAACGGCTTGACCAATTTTGACGGGACTTTCACTGGCAGACAGCTAATGTAATAAGGAACGGCTTAGGTTATTTTTATTTTAGATATGTATAAAATAAGTAAATAAAAATGCGGACGAAGTCGCGGACACAGCTAGTATATAAATAAGAAATATACAAGTTTTCGCACAAACTATTTTTCTATTCAGGCATCTCGTGTATGAAATGACCTTTCTTCTCATATTAAGCAATTGCATTCAAAGTCCTTTTCAAAAAGATGTGTCCGGCATCTACTTCTTAAAGGGTTAACTTAGCACACTTTTTTATTTTGTTAATTTTTTATATATAGATATATTTTTAGTTTTTTTTTAAGTTCTTATTTTTTTCTGTTTGTCTAAAGATTGGCTGATAGAGAATACTATACGCATTAAGCGTTCAAGAATCACCAGAATTTCGCAGCTTCAAAAAATATTTTTTAGACAGTGGAGAAGAGCAGGGCTCTACTGGTGGTGAGAGACTATGGTGGTAACTCCCCGGTACATGTCAAGGGGGTTTGAGTTCATCGATGACATACAGATAAATATTCTTGTTATATATACTAAATACTGACAGATATTGACGTTACTAACGTCACTCAATTGTTTTGCCTTTCCGGAACCCCTCCACTGACACTTAAACTCTATGGTATGGTATTAAAGTTCAAATTGACTTTTAAGTATTATTACGAATCCTTTGTACGGTAATATAGAAAAATGTTGTTTTTTAGACTCTTTCAACTATCCTCGTACTTCAAGGAATCATATAATAAAAGAACTAGCGAAATCAGTTCAGCCATTCTCGAGTTTTGCGCTTAGCAACACATTTAGCGATTTTTATTAATAGATTTAATTAAATACGCTTAAAGATAAATATTTGCAAAACAAACTATTAATTAGTTAACATTTAATAATTCTTTAAATAAAATAATTGCATTCCTCGATAATCCAGTATCTAACGCTTTTGAAAATAATTTTTAATTAACACTATTTGAAATAATTATACGTTTTGTTAAATATCTTAGCACGGTTATTATATATTGTAATGTTGGTATTAAAATTAATGAATCTTCCGTGAATTTATTAAATTGAACCAGTTTTTGCTTGGCATCGCTAAGAGGAAACACTGGTTCGAAAATATATATTAATAACTTCTGTTGGTTGGTAACACCAACCAAAGTTTTATTAAAAAAGATAAGTAAAATATAAATACTTATTGCGTAGAAACATACCCTTTTTTAATGTAGTCGGTTAAAAAAAGTAAAGTAAAGTTCAGCGGTTTAGGCATGAAAGCGTAACAGACAGACAGAGTTACTTTCGCATAATATTAGTACGGATTGTTTTTGAGACGGTTTTGTGAATAACCAACCAGAATTATCCAACTATGGAAATATCTAAAAAAATTGAAGATTTTTAATAATATTATGAGTGTTTTATTATTATTAGCTACAGGAAAATTATTGTAAAAATAATGACTTGACTTCACAATTTTCGACAGTTTTACCCGATTATACCAAAGCCAAAATGGAGGGTTATGATTTTAACAGTTTGTGTATGTATATCTGAGTATTACCGTTAAAACTACTTAATTAGTTGTGAGTGGTAGCCAGTAGTGCCACGTAGCCCAAGATTTCGGCTATGAAACAATACACCAGTAACATTTATGATCTCTAAATGAGGAAGATCTAAAAGATCATTCATCAAGAGACTTTGTCCGCTGTCTTACGAAAAAACGGGAGCGTATTAGAAAAAGGCTATTTTAAATTATAAAAAACAGGGGCGTATTGTAAAAAACTTGACCTTGAAAAAAACGATATTAGAACAAAGTATGGAACTAGTTAGTTGAGACCAAATTAAACTGCTACACCTGCCAACTACACCGTATTGAATTTGCCGCGTTATAATCGTTTACTAGTCCAATTTAACTCCGGAAGGGGATTGTTAGGGGAAGTCACGACTGGCGGCGGGGTGTGGGCCAAGTTACGACTGGCGGCGTGGTATGGGCCAAGTAACAAGATACCAGAGACATTAATATTGCCTATGTTAACGAATGGAGTCGATGGTCCCGCGTTCGATTCAACCTGTTCTCATTCCCAAGCATTAGGTTATTAACACGTTGTCTATTGACGTAATATATTTTTATTACTCGAAAATACATCTGTTTGTTTGTCATCCTATGTTGTAAAAATATATTTTATATATTATTTGTACCTATCGTTTAGTATATGTTCATTTGGATGATATTTTAAAGTAAACTATGTAGCTGTGCACCTTGTATGTAAACTTACAAAATGCATGTACTTAAATAAGCGTTTATTTTTTAATATTACATACAGGCACTCCAACTTTATTTACTTTTCTTGATTAAAATTAAATACTAAATTACAATACTAGAGTTATATTATTGTCGACCCTATAGTTGAGGATATGGATATTGATAGGATTAGTATTTAATTTTGACGTACGAAGTATCGTTAGAATTACCGAAGTAAGTTACAATTAGCTTCTTAGGAAAGGCAATGGTATATATTCCTCAAAGGAACTTAGACCCAACACCAATTAATAAACAGTAATAATTATTTAGAACATTTACATTTTACACCGATTAAAAAATATCGTCACGCCCATATAACCGAAGGGGCAGACAGAGGTTATTTACTCAAAATTAGCCGGAGGCTTTTGTCTACCCTTTTGATGATTATGTCAAAGTCAAACCGAAAGGTTTTAAAATTTCATAAATTTATTACTGTGTTATGCTAAAATATGTTCTCCTCAAAGTAGACAGTGAATAAATTATTTTATATAAAAACAATAATTTATGTACAACAAACGTTATTACATATATTAAAACAAGGTTACTTAATTAAAAACAAGTGCAGTTAAATAAAAACTAAACAACAATGGCGTCGTCCGGCCGCCATATTGATTTTTTGAAATAAATCTTCATTTCAAATAATGGAATGAAATTTTTATTGCGCAATAAAAATGTACATTACAATAATAAAATTGTTACTTTACTTGATTGTAGTTGAAACAATAATTAAAATAACACATTTCTAGGGATCCGTACAAAAATGGTGAAAACGAAACTCTATGTATTACTGAGAGCACGTGACTGCTCTGACAGACTTGTCACCAGGCTGTTAGGCGGTAGACAGTTGAAGTATATACAGATAATGCATTTTTGTTCTCAATATAAAAATTAATATGAAAAATAGAATAAAATATATATTTATAAGGGGTCCTACACAACAAACGTTTTTTGCTGTCATTTAAAGTTAATGATGCAGAATTCGCCGTAGACGAGTCTAACTCGCACTTGGCTGGTTTTTATTTTAGTAGGGTATAGGTATGATACGAATAATAAATTATTCATCTAACTTCTTGTCAAAACAGCAGGCACTTTTGTTGTAATTATAATAACAAAATTGATTTTAACAAGAAAATTGTTTTTAATAATAGATAAATATTACAACAGAACATCTTATTTGCTCATTTTTCATTACTTAAGTCCTAGTTATGAGTTTATTTATTTATTTAATTGTTTGTTACCGGTTGTAATTCTGTTGTGTGCTAGCTAAAACTATATTAAGTTATCGCTATATTTCACCAGCATTAAAATAAAGAGACAGATTACGAATAATGCTGTCAAATTAGTTTAATATATTACTTGTAATATATCAAGTAGACCGTTAGTAAGAAATAGACAGGACATAATAGGGTAATAACTCTATTATGGTATATATAATAATATCATGTATAATAATATCGTCACTAATTCTACATGAGTAAAAAGATCAATTTAGTTTTTGTTATTTTGTTTTAAAAAAGCATATACATTAATAAGTGTAGACGATGTCATACTGCGGTGAAAGAATCAAAGATGAGACATTGTGACAACATATATACAATGCAAATGTGGATGTGGATTGTGGTAGGTATCCGAAGAAACTTAGGTTGACATTCTACCACCCATTGCTCGCGTGTTATTCGAGGGTGGTGTCAAGAATCTTTGAAACCAGCGTGTTGTAGGAATCGTGACACTTTCTGCGGGGTAGCAAGGGACCTGGCATGAATATTAGTGTGGGTGTCACACACACAAACACACACACATACACACACATATCTTATAAGATAGCAAACAATATGAAAGGAAGGAAAGGAATAAAGGAGTTGGTGGTAGTAATCTTTGTGAATGACCGCTAAATTGTACCACTTGGTCACGGTCTAAGTAGTTTTCAAGTTAACCAACGCTTGTTACTTAAAAAATGGGTTCTAATATTTTTTATTTTTATTCTTATAGTACCTACGTTCGCCTTAAGCATGCAGTGTGTTAAAGTAAATTATTAATAGGATTATTAAGACACAAGCGTTTCTTTTGAAATAATGACTTCAACTGATCATTAGGAGTTTGACTTTACAATTAATAATGAGTGATTTTATTGGGTAATGGGCCAGCGGGTACGATGAAACACTACATTTTTAACACGAACGTGCTATAATAAAATAGTTATTATAGTAAGATATTTTTTATTGAACAAATAGAAAAAATAATAAAATATTTTATGTAAAAATAATATTTAAATTTCGAATATTCATCAAAACTTTATATCATTCCCAAAAGTAATAGGTAGTTACAATGGGTTTTGTTATAAACAATTAGTATGTTTGATAAAAATTAATTATTTAATTATATAACGCTTAATTTAATAAATTAATACATTGTTAACATTTAATTGTTATTTTACTTAATACAAACTTAATTCATAGACTAAATTAATAGAAATATTAAATTACTAATTTATTTACATACAAGATTTTAATAAAGTAATTTAGTTTTCAAAATTTAATTGTCACGCAATTTCATTAGTAATACGTTCATATTTATTGAAAAAAGTATTGTGTTATTTGACTTAATGTTTAAAGTATCACCAGAAACTAATAATAGGATATGGTCAAACTAAAATCCATCATCATCATCATATTGAAGATCAGCCGAGGTATAGAAGTAAATACAAAGTTAATCATTCAAATGTTCACTCCTAAAAGAAAAGAACAAGTCAAACTCTCCACGCATAGTCATGTAAGCAAGATATTCTTAGAATACATATTTTCCAGGCTCTTGGAAGAATTCCATTTCACGTTTTTAAAAACAAGTATTCCAGGTTGTTAAATTAAACATATGTGAATAAGTGCAAGTGCATACATAAATAATTAAAAATGGAGTCTCATTAGGAGCCGACACTGAAAAATGTCAGTATAACTAGTGTCGTTATTATTTGTTTTATTTACTACTAGCTGTGCCCGTGACTTCGGTCGCGTTTGAGTTCAATTTTTTTATATAATTCTAAAATAAAACTAGGCTAAGTTCATCATCATCTTGGCGATTTGTCCCGGTTGCTCCCCACTCCAGAGCGAGGGAACCCAGGGTCCGCTTTCCTACTTTTCGTCCTCCATTTCGCACGGTCTAACGCGTCCCTAACAGTGAGTCCATTGACACATATGTCTTGTCCCACGACATCCAGCCAGCGTTTCAGATAGCTGATGTAATAAGAAGTAACTAGGCTAAGTTACTTCTTATTAAATCAGCTATCTGCCGGTGAAAGTTCCGTCAAACCGTTCCAGAGTTTATCATACAGACGGACAAAAATTGTAGAAAAATATTCTGGTATATGTATTGTGGTAAACATGCATTTAGTAAAATATAGTTATTTTAATATTACAAACAGACACATTTTATTTATTTGTACAGATGTACATATTACGTAACACATTGAAGTAAGCAGTCGCTTATAATATAAACCGCTTGCAATTAATTTTCAACAAAAATTCCAAAATTTCAAAAAAAAAACATATTCAGATTTTTTATATACTTTTTTTTGTATATAAACATAATTTATTATTTATGAACACACCTAAAATATGTTTTAAACAGTTACATGTTTACAATGTATTTTTACTTCATAAGATATATCTACTTATCTTCTTATTTACAAATTGTTTTGTTATATAAACAACCAATAAAAGTAACTGCTTTCAAAAGTTTACCTTGCTGAACAAGTTTTGATAGTATTTTTGGCCCATATCACTACTTTTTGCTTGCAAATAATTCCCTAATCACTGATCAAAATAAATTTACAGTTCGGATACAATCATTAATCATCCCCTTTCGTTTAAATCTAATAATTCACTGGTAGAGTTAGGCTTAATACAAATTCATTGCATAAACAAAAAAATAAAAAAACGGTTACGTAATACTCACCCGTGGAGTTTGTATGAACTTCCGCCGGTCTATCCAAATCCTCTCCCCCCACCAGGTTCCGTATACTAAATGAGTTGGTTTTCCGCGAACCCACTTCCGATACAACCTCACTCCCTGACCCCTCACGGCACTGACTTGTACCAATCACTACCATTTCGCCGGAGCCGTCGTCACGACGTTTCGTCAAGTCCATTTTCCAAATATTCCTCACTTTTTTCAATTAAAACGAAGGGCATTTTCACACGTTTTCCATAAAAGAATCCATTTTGTATCACAGTCAAATAAGGCACTTTTCCAATTTGCAGATTATAAATCGCAAGCGTCGAGACGCGCGGTATCTGCGCCGCTTTCAGCGCGACTGGCCCTCTTTCCTCCTCTCATATTACGTGTTTGGTCCCTCCTAACGCCTCATAGGCGGAGCGACCGCCCATAATACATTACAATGACAACTTTAATAAGAGCCATGCGACTTTTTAGTCGACAATTATTGTACTTGCGACTTTTTCACACGATCGACGTTTTAATGACTTGTAATTGAATCGATACTGGATTGCCACGATCAGGGTTTCCCGTTACAAGGTAATTTAGTTTACGTTTGGGTGCTCTATTAATTATTATTTATTTTGAAAATTATGCAAAAAAAAAAGTGAAATATAAAACTGTATTTATACATAAAATTAGTCAACCTAACTAAATTTGAATTATAAAACGAAGGGATGCACAAAATTAAATAAGTTCATTTTAAATTAATCAAAATATATAAACTAGTTGCACCAACGAACTTAGCGCCGATCGCATTTATGGAACCAAACCAAAACTAAAATTACATTCAAAACTAAAATAGTGTAAAAAAACTTTTTCAATTTATTTTGATATTTTATTAATGACTTTTAAATATAATTGATTTCTGAACCACAGAACGTACTTTGACAAATGTTTGACAGGTAGCAATAGTTTCAAAGAGAAAACAAAATTATCATTGTCACTATACTTATTTTTAGCATTTTTAAAATATTTACTCACATTTTAAACATTCCCTGGACTTTTGTAAGTAATTAAAAACCAAAATTAGCCAAATCGGTCCAGCCGTTCTCGAGTTTTAGTGAGACGAATAGCAATTAATCCTTACTAATATTATAAATGCGAAAGCAACTCTGTCTGTCTGTATGTTACGCTTTCACGCCTAAACCACTTAACCGATTTTGATGAAATTTTGTACAGAGATAGAGTAGACCTTGAGGAAGGACATAGGCTACTTTTTAACCGACTAC
>DVZL01005446.1:0-12056 GCA_018236625.1 Lasaia peninsularis
ATCAAGTAGCTCTTAACCCAGTATTGTTCGAAGATCCGAACCTAAGCCGGCTTTCACCGAGCTGATAATAGAATAAAACTTATTTTATAATAATTTTAGTTGATTAGAGAATATATTAAAAATAGGTTGCCAAAAAAAATCATGGAACCTTCCATAGTTGACGTGCCGAGCATGCGCACTTTCTTTTATTCAAGGCCCCAACACAGGTTACTGCAATTTTCGGTCCTTTATTATTACTCCGGATCTCTCTGTCACTCGTTTTCACACGCATGGAAATTTAAATCTTTAAAATTCGCAAACCTCTATTAGGACCAACTTTTTTGCAGCTAACCTTATATCAACGCGTTTGTTATAAAACAGCGCTTATCCGGATATATATTTTTTTCTATTATAACAAACATTAAACAAAACATTTTTTAAAAAATAATTAAAAATAGGTATTTGGTCCAGGTTTTTTAACAACACATTTTAAATATATTCTCTAATATACTAAATTTATTATAAAATAAGTTTTATTCTATTATCAGCTTGGTGAAGGTCGGCTTAGGTTCGGATCTTTTCTACTATATAAAATTCGTATCGAGCTTACTTCAGAAGATATGTTTCTAAAAAGTATCACTGTTTCATTTCTGAAAAGTTATTGTCATTACTTTTATAAATAATGCTTATACTTCGCCATAATACATTTATGAGGGTAGTTTATAAAATGAAAATTTATTTAAAAAAATAGATATTTGTGTTTTAATTGATTTTTAACTGCGTTCTCGTCTTGAGTGGTTGTGTACAATATTTTTGTTGATTAAAATAAAGTGAATTATGGCAATATATAAATGTTATTTAAAAAAAGGAAATTGTAAACTCTCAAATTACTACAATTTGTTATTATTCCAAATTGGAGAAAGGACATTAAATTATGATAGTATTTGATAAATTATTGGTTTTGTATTTTAGCTTTAAAAATTAACGATCTCTATTTTAAATATATGAAATATAAGGTTGTATAACAGCTTCCAAAGTAGCCGAATCTTATGCTTTAGCTTAAAATTATATGCGCAAAGTACAATTTTTAAATAATTTATAAAATTTTTACATTTAGGTGTTTAAAGAATATTCGTGTAGTTTTTTAATTTATTGCTCTAATAAAATTATTTAAATGCTAACCTGATGCTAACATGTAATCGTGTATTATGTCTTATTTATATTTTAGACATTCGAACTCACAGTTCGAAAGTAAATGTAATAATATGTGTCTAAATAAAATTGTTAGTAACTTCCGAAGAAAAGTATATAGGCCCAAAATGAATGGGTTTACATCAAACATCTATCAAACAATTAGATCCACATTATCAAAAGAAATGCCAATAGTGAAGACATATCAAATGAGCACACTGTTGGGATTAAAAAATAATCCAATGTTTCATGTCCTACTTCAAACCTTATCATCAAAGCTTACATGATTTTTTTCATATCAGGTACCAATTAAGTTTGAACATGTGCACTTTGTGTATTTTATTAATTATTTGTACATATTATTACAGTAACTTGTAAAACTATGTTCTATTTATAACGAATTTCTGCCTAAATTTTATTAATTATGTGTCTAGTCATTAACACAATCATGACAATCTTTTAAGTCGAAAATATAAAAAGGAAGGTGCATACAAATAACGGTATCAAAATGTGAACTATAAGCAATTTTACTGCGCAATACTAAACAAGTTTCATTTTTTACTTTATAATACATTTTTTAAATAAAGTTTTCATTTCAATAGGCATGAAGGTACTTTTTTTTTATTTAAACAATCTGCCAAAATTGTAATACCAAAGTTTCATCAAATAATGACAGCTCATGATATATATTTTATTTTTTTAATTATATATTTAAACGAATCTAACAACGACGTATTTATTTATGTTCATACAACAGTATGACTTAAGAAAGGATCTTACTTACATATATCTGCAATTCCTTAAAATAAATATTAATTTGTATGCACCTTTATATTTAAGTGTTAAATGTAATGCGGGCATAATTTGTGGTCAGCCAGTTCAATTTATGAGTTCAGATATTACAATTGAACTTCCAATCCCATAAATTGGCCGTGAATTTGAGTTGACGTTAGTTCATTCCACCTAGGCTGAATAAAGAATAGCTAGCTATAAATACCACCAGGAATCCCCAGCTCCGGTGTAGAATAGACTTACCAGGCAGCTCGTAAGAGGCAAGCGTAGGTCATTACTAACGTGACCATTGGTTGTAGAGTACTGTGCAACTCGCCCGGGTCCACCGTTTTACCTATTCTTGCCGCCATGACTTTGTCGTGTTCCGGTCCAAAAATTCGTTTTCGTAGCCTGTCCGTGCTAAATTGGTGACTGGTGATGTCATTATTGATGTTTAAATAATTAAAAGCAATATTTATGTAAATTGAACTGACGACGATCATAATTAACCTTCTGATATGTTCTGCAAAAGCAAAATGCCAATGATTATGAAAGTCGATATTTTTATGTGTAACTTTTATACGGAAATAAAAACTACTTTGTCGAATTTTATACTTTATTTATTTCCTCCATAAACAGACCCATCTGATTTCAATTAGAGCTATCCGAAAATTCAGTTAAATTATTGCAAGTATAGCGTTCTGTAACTTTGTGAGCAAATTAGTTTATAAATATGTATTCAGAGACAATACAAGCGTACCTTAAGCACAAAAATTAAACAAAAAAAATCACACGGTTAATCTGTACATTCAGTGCACCGACTCGGGAGACTCGACTTATAAAACATCTATAACTATTCACTTCGACAAACTTTTTAAAAATACCCTCTGTAAAATTCGTGAATAAACATCGCTCGGTTTAAATGCCATGAAATGCCTTTTGTGGCCTATGCTGTGGCTCTGGATGGTCGACGATGTTCCTATCGCAGTCTTGTTAAGGCAAAGTGTATTTGACGTACGGAACCTCGATATCGTTGTCGTCCTCGTCGTTGCAGCACAGCTCAAACACTAGAGCCTTCACGTGCGGTTCCAACTTCTTCTTGGATACTTTAACAACAACCTCGGACATTGGCAAGTTGAGTCGTTCTTGGCGTTTCGCTTTGGGCATGAAAAAGGAGTACAGCATACAAACACCCTGGGACAGCATGGTGATCTCCAACTTGTGCTCGTTTTTGAAATAATCAATGAATTCCTGTAGAGTTACCTCCCCCTTAACCTCGAATCTGTCCCAGAGGGTCCATTTCTTATCATAATAGTTATTAGTTGGGGCCGCAATGGGTTCGGAGAATCCGAAGAAAGGTAACGCCAAATTGACGAAACCATTCTTAAATACGTCTAAAGTGTTGAATCCTTGGGCCAGTTTGTATAATTCTAAACCTACAAGTCCAGCGACGACCGACGTAGTGGTCGCGATCGCGGGGATAATCTTCCCAGCGATTAATTTCGAACGATGTCTATCCGCTGGCGGTATTTTGTAATTGGCAGCGCGTAAATTCGAAGCGGCTACAATGAAGTCCATGTGGAAGTTCGTGTCGTCATCCTTTTCAAATTCCAGGGGGGTTATTTTCAAGCTGCCGAGTTTGTTCGGTGGGGGGAGGTCGGCGACAATGTTCTTAACTCTGTCTTGGTCCATATCGTCGTTGTTCTGTTGCAATTGTGCATCTGTGACTGCAATTTTTACTCCCGATTTCGGTTTGAATTCTGGCACCTGAGAAATAGAAAAAAATATATAAATGTATTGTGATTTTCTATGTAAAAGCGCTTTTCTAAGAATTAGTTTACAACTAAACTTGTAATTGTAAAAGCTATGCTTCAAGCCAGATTCCTTGCGGAGTAGGCAAAGGGTATCGAGTGGTGATGGCGACTCGCTTCTTCCACATTCATTACCCTTTTCATGCAAATATGCCGTTTTCGGAGAGAGACCTTTGACACCATCCTCGGGTAATACGCGAGCCATTTGGTCATGGAATGTCAACCGACGTCTCCCCGGAGACATCTATCCAAATTCACGTTGTATACTGTTTCTTTTTCTTGACTTTTCTTCAAATCCCACTTTATCTGATGTCACTACTACGGATGCGATCCGCGAACGTAAAGCCGCGTACAAATGAACAGCGGCAAACCGTCGAACATTGGAGCGCGGCGGCCGCGCGTCATGTAGCCGGGGTCGCCGCGCTCGGTCGTGCCGCGCGGCGAACCATTCGCTGTCGGTTTTTGAGACCGCATCAAAGGAGCTTCAGACGCTTTTGCGCGCGCAGTTGGGACGTTGTTGGTGAATTGGCTCGCGCGGCGATTTTAAAAATTGGACAACGAAATACTTTATATCTTCCAAAAGTCTCACACCATATTGCGATCTATTTAGATATAATTTCTTCATCCACCAACGCAGTCGGCCGACCACGCGCGTCCATACTTGCAAGTTTACAAGAATGAACTGGTCTGGCTCTCAGTGGAGTGTTCGAACTGGTTCGTCTGCCGCGCGAGGCAGCCGCGTTCTATGAAATTTTAATTCTAGAAATTGGCTCGCGCGCCAATGAACGTCAACTTTGGTCGAACATTGGCTCGCGCGATTGCCGCGTGTAATTTGTATGCACCTTTACTGTACGAATATTGCGGAGCGCACGGACATGCATAGCATTTTAAGTGCTCTCAGTGAAGGAAATCTTGATTTGTCACCTGTCACATCATAGGACCTAATATCGTCGGCTAATCGTGGGCGCATATGTACCTCTGCCTACCCTTTCGGGGATATGGGCGTGATAGATTGATAAGATTATTTATTTATTATCTTACTTTAGGGCAAGATAAATTCGTGTAATTTGTTCAGGGATTTATATTTAAAAAAGACGCGTTATTGAAATAAATCCTTGAGAAAGTTATTAGCGAAGTCACGAGAAACTTCTAGAAAAAATAAATATTAATAGTAATACCTATAGAGAGCCCAAATCTTACCTCTATACTACAAGCAACCTTGGCGATTCTCTCCCTATCCACACACGGCGGTAATCCGTACACCTGCGCTCTCAGGTTGGCTGCAGCGACAACATAGTCCAGGTGCAGCTCATCCTCAGGGTCGAACTTGAGAGGCGACGGGCAACGCTTGGGCCCCGACCAGAAGGGAGCTCCACTAGTAGTGGTCTGGTCTGGTGGGAAGTTGTACAGCAGCTGCTTGATCTGGTTCGAGTATTGCGCCTCCCAATGTAAACGCGCCCATGTAATACAGTCATCGAAGTTCAAAGGCCGCTCGTTTATTGCGTTCTGAAACATACAATTTATTTTTATTTAGAAGGCTTCTCAACGCTGAATCAAAAACATAAAGTAACTTAACTAGTAAATTAAAGCATTACAAAACAAAAAATAAAAAGTAAAAGAATAAAATGAAATATAAGTACAGTAAACATAAATATTTACTCAGTGGCGCTGGACAAACCTATCAATGACTATTTTTTTATGTAAATATCCTTGTGTATATTAATTAATTTTCTTTAATTATTTTTTTCAATAACACTGTTGAGTGTCTATAAATAATTAATTTTATGTGTGTGTTTTTTTGTTGGCATTCAAATACATATTTTTTAATCCTAGTTTAAAGAAATGTGTCGCCTATTGACATAAAAAATTTCATATCCTCACACTAGATATCCAAAAATTTATTTGTGGGTAGACTTGGAATATTACATTCAAAATCAAACCTATCCAGAGTTCTTTGCAACGTATTTATAGGTCTCGGAAAATAGAATATAAGAAGAATTTTCTTACCCGCACACTTTCGAAAGCATCCAAAGGCTGGGCCCCGGGCAGACGAAGAGTACGTTCCACGAAGTGTGGATCCCGGAGGAAGTGGGCGGCGTGCTCGGCCGCGTGTCTGAACAAGCCCTCGAATTCATCCCGGGCCCACTGCAGCGTGTGCTCGATCGCGTTCGGGAAGTTCTTGAGGGTACAAATGGGGATACTCTTCTCTGGTGGATCTTGAGATGAACTATATGACTCGGTGAGGAACGGCACGACGACCTGAAAACAATATACAAAATAACTTCTTAAGGGATAAGTCATATTTGTATTTACTGTTGACATGGGTTCGATTTCATACAGACACATTTGTGTGAATAACAATAATTGTTATTCTGGGTGTGATAAAAATCACAAGAAATAATATAATTTGTAAGATTTAGTACGATCATACTTTCGTTATCTTACTAATATAACTTACACAGGCTTATTGTAAAAGCCTCAATTTAGCAGTATTTCTGTATATTAATATCGTTGACTAACATATTTATTATTGATTATTTATAGTTAATATATACAGTCTAAATGTCTATTAGGAAATCCATTCACGTATTTAAATTCTGTCTTTGTCACTTACCTGAGTATTTCCCTTAGTGCCTAGCGTGCCACTCTCAAGAAGCGGTTTCCTGTAGTACACACAGCGACGGTCCATGTAGATCCTGGCATCGACATTGTCTAGAGCATTGGCAACTCCGTCCAATGCCTCAAAGAAGGCATCATCATAAACAGATTCAGTCTCTGGACACACTCGATTTTCTTGAGCCACCACATTCATAGCGGGGTTCATTTTCTTTATAGCCTGTAATTATGGCAAAATGTTTTGAATTGTTTTGACCTGCATGTAAATAAAAGTTAGTTTTGACAAAGATAAGAAAAACGCCCTATTTCGATAACCTATCCTACAGGAGTTGGTATTACTGTAGTTCAATAACCGAAAATACATATAAAATATATAGTTCATTCAGATTAAAAAAATGTGACATTATCATTTAAGTCTTCAAACAATATACATATTATACCTAGCGGAATAATAAAAATTCTACAACTGGATTGGTTGGAGATGTTGAAAGAAGATATTATTTTCTCACACAAGGGATATTACTTAGAACACCTAACTATAGTTCTATTCTTCCCGTCACGAGAAGCTATAATTTTTGTAAACAAACTTCTTTTACCAAGTAAATATTTTTATTGCGAGACAATAATAAACTGACCATAAAAATATATATGGGTTATATGAAAGCAATAACCTTTTTAATTTAGTCTAATATTATTTGACAACTATCGTTTGTGCTTCGTGGTACGGGGACGCGCCGATCTCAAGGAAGGCAAAATTTGGTTCGCTATTTTGAAATAAACATCATTCGAGTTTTGAATTTGCACGAATATGTTTCATTGCTTTATTAAAATCGCGGATATTGTTGTTATTATTAACTTTGTTGTTTTTCGTTATCATTTTCTTACTGTTGTTAGTTTTGTTAATTATTGCCTTAATTGTATCGTTTTTGTTATTGTGGATAATGTGTAATGGAATGTACGAATAATAATATCACTACATATTATTTCTATTTCTATTCGTATTTTTCTACGGATGCTTGCAGCAATTCCTTTACTAATAATATATAAAATATTTAAAAAAATAAATATTTTTTCCTTTGACCCAAATATTGGGAATTTCTGAACTTTTGTTTACATAATTTATACCTTCTCGTGACAGATACTGTAGTTCATTAATTTGTTTGTGTAGAATAGTGTATTTTTGAGTTTATTAATTATTTAAAAATTATTTTATTGTGTATATTTATTCAAATTTTTTTAACTGCGAGTTTTCACAAAAACAAGTATATCTTATAAGTGACAACACTGTGTGACATAATATGTTGATCCTTTAGATTATTCTTCAATAAATAAAAAAAACTGGCCAAATGCGAGTTGGATTGGTGCACAAAGGTTTCCTTACCGAAACTATTGTAATGATATTATAAACGGTAAAAAACACTATTTACACACAAAACTCTATGTTATTGTGTGTTTTGAAGTTGACATTGAATATATTATTATATCGAGGATAGATATTGAGAATACATCGAGGGTATTAAAGGCAATTTAATATGAAAGCCCTTTTAAAATTTATTTACATTATTCTTTATTTTAATATTTGAAGTTATAACTGTAAAAGAAATACTTACATCATCTGTAAAAAATTTGACTATGTAATGTTTTAGTAATAGTTTTTGCTCTTTGAGTACGGAACTTTAAAATTTGAACCTGTTGATAATATGATACAAATGAATGGCTTTGCTTAAAAATAGGGATAACAGTATCAGATTCATTGTGTATTTTGGAAATTCACAAAACTCCATTTTTTAACAAAATTAAAATATAGTATCGGCTGTCAAGAGACGCGCTACAAATTTCCAATTCGGTAGTCCAGGTTCCAAACCCATTTAACAAAGAGTTTTTTTTAACTTAACTACATCTTCTGAGTGATTTTTTTGTAGGATAAGACGACGAACACGGGTCTCCTAATAGTAAAAGACAACCGTGGCCTATAAACACCATAGATGTTGCAGGTGCGTGACTTTTCGGGCTGTTAGACCTTATGTGTGAGTCTCTCGGCTACCTTCCGGTTCGGAACAATCAATGTCATTATTTCGGTAGTAATAGGTAAGGCGGTGGATCCCTACCCGGGCAAATTGGCACTCTACCACCAGGGTCGTGTTGGAAGTGACCCAGTTACCCTATGCTTGCCTCTTACGATCTGCCTGGTAGGGAGACAGATGATTTATTCTACACAGGGGGCCGGATTAACACGTGCTCTTACGATAAAGGAAAATATCATGAGAAATCCCGGACTTTGTACCCGATATAACGACTAACTTACAACCTGTCATATCATGGGACCATATCGTCGGCTAATCGTGAGTACATATGCACTCTGCCTATCCTTTCGGGGTTATGAGCGTAACTATAATTATTTCGTTTTTTTATTTAACAAATAGAAGCCTACTAACAGTATTGAGCTTTCCATTAAAATATCGCAAAACATCAAATGCATTAACAGATTATTTAAATCGTTGCTTCAAGCAAGTTAACCAAAACCGCAATGTAATGTGCGTTTCATTTTAAATTCATTAGTTCATTGTTTATTACCACAGCATTGGTAACAAAAGATTGTTTATATTTTCAGCACTGAATATTGTTTTGTTCGAGCTTTTAAATTAATATCGTTGTTTTTCTCTTTATTTGAGAGAACGGATCAAACATAATATGAGTTGTTTGATAAAATAAACTAGACAGTCTTTGATTATACTTTACTACGTAGAAATACATTTAATTAAATAAAGTTTACACGGAAAAACGATTTCAAATAAAATATATCGTCACGGTCATATTCCCGAAAGGGTAGACAGAGCTACATACTCGTATAGCCTCACGATTAGACAACGATATTAGGTCCCATGATGTGATAGGTGGCAAGTCCATCACCACATTGGACACAACTCATTTTTTTATTATATAAGAGGCAAACGGGCAAGTGGGTCACCTGATGGTGATCATCGCCGCCCACGATCACCCAATACCAAGAGTATTGCAGCTGCGTTGCCGACCTTTTAGGAATGAATATACTCTTTTCTTGAAGGTTATTAAGTACGAATCCGATTGGAAATACTGCCGCTGTTAATTAGTTTCACATAGGTGTTGTGCGAGGCAAAACTGCTTCAGGGATTGCACGGTTATGGAGCGCACGTATTTTAAGATCTGACGAGATTTCCTAAGCCATACCATTGAATATAAACCTTCTACAATGTCATTAGAATACGAAGCTAAATTTCGGCACCATTTATGAAATTAGAATAGCTCGGTCGGGAAATCTGGTGCCTTAGAACGCAGGAAACCCTGGTGCAAATCTCAGTCCAATTGTTTCTTTTATTTTTTATCTTTTTATGTTATTACTATTTCATAAGTATTTTTTATAGTTGTACGTTAATATAATTCCAACAAAACTTGTTGATGTGATAAAAAAGAAACACCAAATAATACCTAACGATTCATTCTATTAAAATTAACATTAGCTGAAGTATTACAGTCAGTATTAAAGTAATTTTAATCCTTTTCTAGATTTCCCCTGTTATTCTCCAAAGTATTATCAATAATGCTCATATTATTGGTTTAACTTGAAATGAGCCATTAAACCTAAACTTATCTGGTCACTTACACGTCTCTCATGTTCTATTAACAAATTACTTAAACCCTTCCTACTAGTATTTGCTTCTCCATCAATTGTCGTTTGGTGAATGAGGTTATGAATGTATTAAGGATGAATCCTGAACAAATATATATCTTTGCTCAGGACAAACTGACACTACACGGATGAAACACTAAATAAATAGAAGATCCTCGGTGTCCGTCTGTCTGTCTGTCTATCACCAGGCTGTATCTCAAGAAACATGATAGCTAGACCGTTGAGATTTTTACAAATGATGTATTTTTGCTGTAGCTTTAACAACAAATACTAAAAAACATAATAATATAATTGCTTAAGGGAGCTCCCATACAATGAACGTGTTGTATTGCCGTTTTCAAAGATTGGCTTGATTGATTGGATTGATTCACTTGGCGGAATTTATTTTTTATTCGCATTTTTTTACGAGATAAGACAGCGGATTAGCACATGGCTCTATTGATGGTGAGAGACCGCTGCCTATGGATATCGTAGATATTTTAGGTGCGTCGAGACGAGAAAGTTTGGAACATGTCAGTGAAACTAACCCACCGACTACATACCACTCAGCGGGCTATGGAAAAGGTCTATGCTTGGAATCTCACTTCGGGACGACTTAAAGAGGGTAGCTGGTAGTGACTGCGGATAGTGAAAGCAGGATGGTGGAGATTGGGTCTTATCACTCTAGGGGAGGTCTACGTCCAACAGTGAACTAAAATAGGCTGATTATGAAATCACGATATAGTACAAAACGAAGTCGCTACCCATCGTTGTCCCTATGAACGCTTAGATCTTTAAAACTTTATTTTGATGCGGTGTTTATTTAAAGAATGATTCAAGTGAAAGGGATATATATATGTCTATATGCATAATAAATCAGTGCGAAGCCGGGTCAAGTCGCTAGTATAATATAATAAATATGACTGCGATTGCCATGATCCTCAGTATGATGAGCGTCGGCGTATCTTTACAAGTTTTCAATATAAGCGCGCCCAGCCGAGCGGACGACGGGATGAAAATACCCAACCTCGTATTCAGAACACCTGCTTGTAATATAAAAAATAAGATTTTCATAGAATCACCGTATTATGTAGATAAAAAAATGTATATATTGGGTAGTGTTAATAAAAAAATACCTTCACGCCTATTGTCCCCGAAGGGGTACTGCCTACCCCAAGTGCTAGTATATCCACGACTCGTAAGTCCAGTAGATATACTAGAACACACACACGATTAGCCAAGGTACTGGGGCCCATAATGTGATAAGTGGCAAGCCTATCGCCACTTCACGCACATTTAAATCCTGGGCAATGTAACAATTTACTCAGAATAATCTGAAAAATATTTAAGAGAAGTTGCCCAACCTGGGAATTGAACCCGGGACCCTACGCGGCTAACGGTCTTAACAGGCGACAGTCGTACCGTTACAACACAAAAGCGATAGTGTTGATATTGTTTTATATTTGCATATCGCCATAAGCAACTAGTGAGGTAAGCGACGGTACTGACACCGTGACCTAAGATGAGATGGAAGAGTTGCGCTTCACTTGAATTCATCCCACTATATATTGTAAATATATATTTTTATCATCACGGCCATATTACCGAAGTAATAGGCAGAGTTACACAATTTTATGCACACGCGACTGTCCAACGATATTAGATATTATATTATTAACTCTAATCCCTTGCAATATTATGTTTTCTTAAATAAACCAAAAAAATATATACGAACAAGTTGCCTCAACATGCGTCAAAATATCCTAGCTCCTTATTACATCAGCTGTCTGCCAGTAGAAGTCCCGTCCAAATCGGTCAAGCCGTTTCAGAGACTAGCGGGTCCAAACAGACAGATGGAGAGAAAGACACAAATTGTAAAGAAGACTGTTTTGGTATATGTACTTTGTAATTATACATATGCATTTTGTATAAAGCGGTTATTTTAATATTAAATACAGACACTTTTATCTATACTAGTCTATACTAATATTATAAAGAGGAAAAGTTTGTTTGTTTGTTTGTTTGTTTGGTTGTAATGAATA
>DVZL01005447.1:0-12054 GCA_018236625.1 Lasaia peninsularis
GACCACAAGGCAGCGGCGCACCTACAACATCTATGGTGTCTATAGGCCACGGTTGTCTCTTACCATCAGGAGACCCACGTGCTTGTTCGCTGTCATATACTACAAAAAAAATACTCCTACAACTAATGATCATGACCAATGATCTATTGTACGAGTGGAGCTGCAAGAAAACTTATGTTCTTAACAGTTTATAATTCCCTTACATCGATATTAAAAGAAATTATACATACATCGATATTAAAAGAAAGATTGAGGAAAAAAGGAAACAACCTGACCTTTGGACACAATTTTAAGAGTGAGAGCAAAGGCTTATAGAATATGCTTAAGGATAGCATCAAAATATTTGAGCTTGGGTGTGGGCCCGTGGGAGGCTGTGTGTGGGGACGGTGGGGTAGGGGGGAGAGTGGCGCGGCAGTTGGCGAGGAAACTCGCGCGAGAGAGGTCGCCACCGGCTGAGTGCGGCGCGGCCGCCGATTGTGATGCCCGCGCACCACACGCCATGGCCACGCTCGGCCTTTCCAAGGTGTTCATCCTCGACAAGTACTTCACCGAACTGCAGAAGTTCTGGGAGACAGAGAAAAAGCTGCAAGGTGAGCGTCGCCCCAACCGCCCCAGTGTTTGTGTGTCACTCTAACCCACTCTCGAAATATTAGTGCGACGACCTTAATAGTGCGCCCTCAAGGACCCTGTGCTCCAATATGTTTTTTGGTTTTTGTGTGGTGTTTAGGCAGAGGTAGAGTTCAAACTGCGACGAGTTACTTTTGTCTTTTATTAACTTGTAAGTTGTTTTTCTCCAATTTTTTTACTAAGCTGTCTTATATTTTCAGTACATACACGAATTTGGAACGATTTGTTAAAAAAAGATAAAGGGTTAACAACTTTTATTAAACGAAACAAAGCACCGAATTGCTTGTGCCACTATAATACCGGTGGTGTTGACAATATCGTGACAACTGACGAAGAAATATTAAGGTCTATATATATACTATATCCATTCTCAACGTTTTGTTGACAAAAGTTTGTTCAGTGAGATAAACTTACGAACATTCATTAAATCAGACCATTTCGTAATGAGCCTTATAGAGTTTCTGTAGCCCGAATATTACAACATTGAGCGCCTATAATCTCCAGATACTTTCCAAAGTGTTTGGCAGGCTTTGGCGGCGAGTAACGGCTTTGATCCTAGATTGCGGGTTGCAGGGGGGGGGGGGGAAGGGCACAGGTACGTCGGGGAGGGAGGGCGCGGGTACTGGTACCGGTAGCCGAAACAAGGCCCAATATTACGTTTAGATATATTCTCTCTTGGGGCTTCGTCGAAAAACTAGAAAATCACCTTTATTGTTCTCCAAAAAATGTAGTAATTTATCTATTATTATATATTCTATTTAGAGAAACTGAGAAATTAATGAAATGTAAGAAGTTTGTAATTTGTCTACTTCATTCATTTCACTTTTAAGAAGAGTTTTACTAATAAAAGAAAATCGCACATAATAATTACAAGAAAAGAATAAATATACTTTTAATTTATAGTCTCCGAGGCATCTAATTATACTCGTTAAAGAACGGTCCAATGTAGTTGAGGATAATAATCAATATTATTGTTACATATTTTGGTATTAAATTCCATAAAAAATGTTGAACATGAAAATCTAATTATTATTAATATAAAATATGTATTGAAAAAACTTTATTGGTTCTTATACTAAACTAGTAAAAAAGTAGAAAGAAAATATTAGATCCCATACAAAAATTAAATTATTTAAATAAAAATCAGCTTCCACACAAAACTACAAAACTTAGTAATTAAATTAATAAAATATGTATTGAAAAAACTTTATTGGTTTTTAGACTAAACTAGTAAAAAAGGAGAAAGAAAATATTAGATCCCATACAAAAATTAAATTATTTAAATAAAAATCAGCTTCCACACAAAACTACAAAATTTAGTAATTAAATTAATAAAATATGTATTGAAAAAACTTTATTGGTTCTTAAACTAAACTAGCGACCTGCCCCGGCTTCGCACGGGTATACTATACATGTTACATATACATGAAACCTTCCTCTCGAATTACTCTATCTATTAAAAAAACCGCATCAAAATCCGTTTCTTAGTTTTAAAGATTTAAGCATACATAGGGACAGACAGATAAAGTGACTTTGTTTTATAATATGTAGTGATGTGTTTATGTCCCTTACATACGTGAGGTCCTTGACCCTAGAAAATTAATTATTTAGAACTAGTTAGCACTATGAACATTCGTCAGCCTGTCGAGGTACTTGCTTTCAAAATTAGAAATAAGAGCCGTCGCTCTTACTATACATACTTTGCATAAGTTAAAGTAACGACATCCACCACCCAAATGGTACGTGGACCGCCGCGTCCCCGGCGGCCGGAACAAGTTCTGTCCGAACGCTTCCACTTAGAGTTCAATGTCGTTTTTTATATTAAACAGAGAAGTAGATCGGATATCTATGACATATTCATTAATGAGCCTAAAGTTCTACTCAAGGACTGGGCCTATAAAGTTATTAAAATGCCAATTCATTCTCATGTAGATGGTTGTTAAAATATGCCAACCACTTCGGTAATAGTCAAACATCTACTAGCATGTTACTAGAACCCGTTGTGACACATTTGTATAAAAACTAACCTGTGCACCGCGGTTATCACCCGCGTTAATTAGATAATAATCTGTTACAAAAACCTTTTAAGAATATTTATAATTCAAATAAATTTAGAGCAAAAAAAAACTTTTCAGAATAAGCTTTTCTCAACTGCTCTCAACGAGCCCTTTCATTTGATGTATTGTATTATTCGTCTTTAATTTATCAGTTAAGAATTAACCAGTAGAGACACACTGGCTGATGTAGGCTGCAAATAAAGTAATCTCATAACATACGCAACATGGTTCTATGTGCTTTCTTCATTTCCCGAGATAAAATCTTTTGCTTTCGGACAGGATTTCTTCGAATTCCTTCCCTTACTGATTTGACCACCTTTTTCGTAAGAACACTATGTGGAGGGCCAGAGCATTCTCTGTCACAAACGGAGGAAGTCTCATTGTACATATTAATAGCCCGGAAAACATTTGATTAATACCAAGTGTATGGAGAGTTTTAAAAATTGCATTTGGCTCCATACCTGATTTGTGTAATGCAATCACAGCTTTTTGGTTCTCTATATCACCCCACTCCATTTAAATATCGAAAATATTTTTTCATTGTATTAGCGCCAAAATGAGAAAATACAATGAACAATCGTATAAAAATGACAGATTCCAAATTCAAATGTAATATTTTTTTTTATTTTTAATGGCAACAGTATTTATGGCCAGACTAAGTGTATAGATAAAAATACAAAGTAAATTTATTTATTACCCTTGTCGCTAGTGTTTTTAAGGCTCCATTCGACTACACGATTTACTGCATGTTTGGGAGTTTACTCCGCAAATTCTAAATGACTCGTGTCTTGACTCTGTATAACATCACTGCGTGATTGATTCTGGTCTTATAAAATAAGTCATACTTGATATGTGGTCCCGTTTAAATTTGACGGCAATAGACTCAGCGCTTTATTGAAAATGAGCCAAATGAAAAAAATCTCTCCTTAGACAAAATAATGATGAAATTAAAATTAGTTTTTTTTGCAGTTTTGCTGCGTTTAAATAATAAAACAATATGAATCATGTGCGTCATGTTTTGATAAAAAAGAAGCCTGCACGGTTTCCATCGCATTACTTAATATGCATGGGGCGCATTCCCGATGCATGCACGTTAGCTGCCCTCGCCACCATCTACTGGAAAATGTTCTCGTTCGCTTCACCATCATCATGAATATCATAGTCGCGGAACTGTATACTCGCTTTTTAGCCAACACAAAATAGAAAAAGGTTTTCAAGCCGGCGTGTTTTTTTATGTTAGACCAAGTATAACTTTCTACAGTGTAGTCAGATTCAGATTTTGATATTTTCGGTTGCCCTAGGTCCCGTTTATAAATTTAATTACCTATAATCGATAATAATTAATCCGTATTTAATTGAGTATTGATTGGAAATAATGTCGGTTTTGTGCAGTTTTGCTGCATCTATTAAACAAAATTTTGTTGACTACATCCTCGATACTACGACACAGGCTTGCTTCCGTATACAATGGAAACGGATACTACAATTGGAATCGTCTCTACGGTCGAGCGTAGTCGTATCCGACGTTGAAGGGCGAGGTCCCGGACTCGATTTTTGGGTAGGGCGATTTCTTATACATACATATATTCATAATACATAATTTGACGTCAAGTCTCTTGTGGGTTAGGCAGGGAGTATATAGTGCCAGTAGTCACAATCCCTGCATACTTGCCTTATTTACTAACAACCCGTGCAACGAATGTGACTTTTTTGTCGTAGGTATATATTCGATGAATATTTAGTTATATACTCACTTTAAAAACAAACAATTAAGTTAAATAAATAAATATTAATGGACCAATTACACAAATTGATCTAACCCCATAGTAAGCAAATTATATGCTTGCGTTATGGATGTTAGACAAATATTCTAATTCATAGAAATACTTAAATAGACACCAGAATAAATTTAATAAACGCCGAGACCCAGAAATACAAACATCTATGTTCATCACACAAATGCCTGTCCCCGTCGGGAATCGAACCCGAGCCTCGCGGTTAGTCGATGCGATTAGTCGTGTACGCTAGCCACTCGGCCAAAGAGGCGGTCAAAATTAAATAAATATTAGAAGAAAGTTCTTAAGCAACATTCGTGATTTTTTTGGTCTTTTTATAAATAATTATACGGAACCCTTAGTGCGTGAGTCCGACTCGCACTTAACCGGATTCATTCATGTAGTTCAAGATATTTCTGTAGCAGACTGAAAAAATAACTAAAATATCCGAAAGAAAAAGTCGCCAGCAACTCTTAATAATCATTTTAAATATAAGTAAACATGATCTTGAAAGCGCGACTAAAAAGTGAGAAATTCAAAATTAGGAACCAGACCGATAGAATTCAGTATCATTGGAGTAAAAGTATCGCGAACCTGTTGTTGCCGAAGGCTGGATGGAGATAAACTAATTTGATTTTGGAATTGGCGAAAATACATTCCAAAAGGGGGCAGCTTGTGCTTGTTTATATATTAACTAGCGACCCACCCCGGCTTCGCTAGGGTATACTATACATGTTATATACATGAAAACCTTCCTCTTGAATCACTCTATCTATTAAAAGAAACAGCATCAAAATCCATTGCTTAGTTTTAAAAATTAAAGCATACATAGGGACAGACAGAGAAAGTGACTTTGTTTTATTATATTATGTACAGATTATAAAAATGTAATATTTGTTATTTGTTCTTAATCATTTTTGTAAGAACGTCGAGGAAAAAAGAGGCCTATTATTATTATTAGAATTCATTTCTAAATTGCTCTTTTTAAGTAATGCCACGAGGATAAACGCGTGAATAGTTTTATATTTTATCCAAAATCCACAATAACAAGCCAGTTTTGAGTAAAGTTTCTTTAACGTAAAGTTTTTAAAGCATAAAAATACTCAATACCAATTGCCAATAAAAATAAGTTAGCACCTGCCTGTAGTCTGCGCTCGACTATCTCGTATTACACGCAATTTCGAGTTTACAGTTATCGTAATAACCGATATGATAGTTTCGTGCGGCGGCGGTGCGGCGGCGGCGCGCGGGCGGCGCGCGGCGGGCGGGAGACGGCCGGGCGGCGTGTCTAATACCGACACATGATAACAGTCCTATCTCCCAACCGATTCTGACCTTTACTGCATCTGACTGAATATATACGTAGTGCCTCTTTCACCATCTTTTAGTAAAGTTACAAGTAAGCTAATTGCTCAGTAAACCTTGTTGGTAATTTACTTGCGAGTAAGAGCATTGAGTATCTGCTGTAATTGACAAGTATTTTAATGTACTATGTATTCTATTTCTTTTATTTTCGACGTTCCAACACTTTCTTTTTGATCTTAAAAAAAATAATTAATTGAAAACATTTTAGAAAAGTTGCCCCACCTGGGAAATGAACGCGAGATCTTACGCTGTTAACGGTCTTAACAGGGGACAGCCGTTACACCACAGAGGCGAAAAATTATTGGTTTCGAAGTGTCAGATAAGTCCAAATTGTCAAATGTTTTAGAAATCGGTCATAATCATTTCGCTAATTGTAAGGTACTACTTATTGGTCACTCTACATTTGTGAAATGGAACTTATTCACATGATAGTCTTAACTATCAAGTAATACTAATCAATGAGTAGCTAATTGATACTTTACTCAGGATTAGCAAAAGAGGCCCTTAGTGATCTGAATACGTTTAAAAACATCACGTTTTTGCATTTTTTAAAACTAAAATATTTTTACTTTATTACATTTGTGCTACATTTTTAGTACAAGCGGAAAATTTTGTGTTTATTGTACATGTTGATTAGAGCAAATATTTAAAACACTAATACTGGCTGTCAGAAATGTTTATTGTCCGCTTTATGTATTTTTGCTGCCACAGAATCATGGCTAGCCATTGTCTTGCTGGAAAGTTAGTACCGTTTGATTTTGTTTTAGATCTCAACTCAAAAATAGTAATAGATATGGTGAAAATAAATGACGGTTGTTTTTTACTATCAGGATAGTACAAAGCTTGTTCGCAAAAGTATGTTTATTTTAATTAAAGACAAAAAATAAAGGAAGTAAAATTGAAGGCTGCATGTAAAATATAACATACGAGTATAATACCCTTACGTACGATTTAAATATTTTTTTAGTGAGTGGGGGATATTATGAATCTCACCTTCCAGCTCACTACATTTTGACCTTTGATAACTTCATAGTATTTATCAAGTGATCTTGGGTTCATTGTACTGATCTGTCATAAAACAAAAAGTCCTCCTGTCAAATACTAACCAAAAATATTGTATTCTTGAGATGTATTCGGAAGAATGCGAACTATTCAGTTTTCTGGTTTACTTGCTGTGTCGCCGCACGTCGCACGCACGTCGCACGCACGCAGGTCGCACGTGGGCCGCACGTTGGCCGCACGGATGACCACGAATCTAGACATGTTTGCTAGTGCATATATCAAACAAAACTACTCTACGGAAAACATGAAATAGTCGTAAGGACCAATACGTTTTTAATTATTGTTATTATCATTTTTATTTTTATCCAAATCCACATTACTCACAAAAAACCCTGTATAGTTTAATAATTATATAATTGAATATCACCACGCCCTTATCACACACACAGGTACATAATATACACCCACGATTAGCCGACCACATTAGGACCCATGGTGTGACGGTGGCCGTCGCTATATCGGCCACAAAGCTCAAGTTTCCTCACGATGTTTTCCTTCACCGCAAGAGCACTTTGAACATGTACTTAAGTTAGAATAACTCAGTGGTACATGACGGGGGTCGAACCTGGACTGCAACATGTAAAAAATTGTGCATGTAAATGTGTGTAGCAGCAGAGAACCCAATAAGGATCATCTTCCCTAATCTTATATTTTGACGTAACTAGTCCCCACCCATAAGTCCAGGCGATACACAATACAGTAAAATATTTCTATTGTCATATTAGGTAACAATAAACTCAGGAAGATAAGTGAAAGTAAACGTCTTACGCACCCACTTTTTGAATTGTCATTTGACAAATAATAAACATAAAGGAAGGATAAGGGCCTCTCTCACCATGTCTGAGTAAAGTTACAAGTAAGCTAATCACTCAGTAAACTCATGAGTAAATGTAGAAAGCAATCTCACAAAGTCCGAGTAACGTAAAATGTAATTAATCTACTTGATAGTTTTTCTTTCAAGCAAATTAATACTAATCAATGAGTAGTTAATTGATAATTTACTTAGACTTAGTGAAACAGGCCCTTACCCTATATTACGTTTAAGTTAAGAATACAGTATCGTCAAGGAAAAGACGTATTATTATTATAGGGACACAAACTTTAAAAGAACGATTCCAACCGATCACCGTAAATTTGACATTCTATTATGAGTGATTCAATCGGTTGATGAACCAGCGGGTGACGAGTCACTGTATTGCTAACGCGAACGTCGTTCACATTGTGTTGTAATTTGTATCACTTATTGGGAATGCGGGTAAAGTCGGGCCCAAAAGTAAATACAAAAAAAAGACGTAGGTTACGTGTGTGCGCGCAGGCTAAAAATAATGGTATACGATCCTGATACCATCGGAGCCGACCGCCGGCGGACGTCTACATATTACATATTACTCTTTCAAATTCTTGGTAAAACAAATATAAAGGTCTTAAAATCACGATAAACACAAAACCGGAACAGCTTCTTTTAAAATTGAATTATTCATAGTTTTTTTAGGATTCCGTACCCATAAAATAAAACCAGGGCCAAATTACTGAGACTCCGCTGTGTCTCACAAACGGTGGAAGCAACATTTTCAATGATGATGTATCGTCTTTTGCCGCATTATTAACAGATATTAAAAAAACAGAATAATGGTACGAACTACTTCGTACGCTAGTCCAACTCGCACGACGACTGTTTTCTTTGGTATAAGACAGTGAACAACATTGTAGAAACAGTGGTACCAGTTGCGTCCGTGTATACCTGGTAACCTTATGAAGAAGTTTTACCCTTTGAGAGAGTGGATATTGAACAATATATAACCAGCAGGTACTCACACATTTCGCAGTTATTTAATCATAGTAGTTGTTTACTTTATACATTTTTCGCCTATTTAACGCCCTTGGGGGGATGAATTTTGAAACATTATTCCGTCGTAAGACCATATCGCCACCGCCTAATTTGACCGCAGTGTCGGGAATAGATTTGATAATATATAGAGATACTCTTACCCGCTCTCAAGAGCCCTGTAGGTATCAGAAACTTACAATAAATAGATATGTAATGTAGCGAAGGCCGGTTTACTCAAAACTCGTTTTCCAAATATAATCACCGCCATAAGCTGCGCCGCGACGAAGGAGGGACGCGGCCTTTATGATATTATAGAATTTCTCCATGTCACGATTCACCTCGAGATTAACCACAGAGTAGGTGAGATATGTTGTTGTCTATAAGCAGAAACGTCCGACTTTAGAAGAGAAAAAAAAGCAGTAGTACCTAAAGCTTTGTAGTGGTACCCTGTTTGTTTCTCTCGCTACTAAGGCATCTGTAATGTTCTCTCTTATTAAACCGAAGGACAGATGGAACCCTTGCAATTATACTCTATCTATAATTCCACGAACCTCGAACTCGTTGATGTCTTTTGTTTATCAGACTTCACTGACTACGTAGATACGCGCTGATAGAACATTAAACTTGAAAACTGTTACCATTATCTAATAATAATTGCTCAACTTTCTTTAGTACTTAAATAAGCATTATATACACAGTTTTCATTTCTTTTAAGTTACGCACATAATTTATACATTAAAAACATACGTTAAATGTTTAAATGAACGGTTAGTTTGGATGTTAATACCTAATTAATTACAAAGTTCATTTAAAACGATAATAATATACAGCATATACTTAATTTATTTCAAATATAAATAAGGTATAACTATGCTAAACGCTTTTCTATGAATAACATCAAAATAAATTAATAAAACATTGAAATGTCATATAACTTTTCATAAATGATTTAAGCCCTTATAATATCTATAGATGAACGCTGTTATTTGTTTTGTTATTAACTAGCGACCCGTCCCGGCTTCGCACGGGTATACTATACATGTTATATACATAAAAACCTTCCTCTTGAATCACTCTATCTACTGCAGAAAATTGCATCAAAATCCGTTTCGTAATTTTGAATATTTAAGCACACATAGGGATATAGGGACAAAAAAGCGACTTTCTAAAAATAGTTATTATTACATCATTTTTTTGTGATGACAGAGCAATCTTATTGCTCTCCACCAGATTAAACGTAAATATATATGGCAACGCCAATATTACGTATACACCCGAAAGTGTAGGCAAAGGTACACATGCACCCACAATTAGCCGACGATATTAGGTTCCATTATGTGTCAGGTGGCAAGTCCGTCCCCATATAGGGCACAAATCCCGGCTTTCCTCACAAAGTTTTCTTTCACCGTAAGAGCACTCAGAAAATGTACTAAAACGCATTGGTATATGGCGAGGTTCGAACCTGGACTACCGAAATACAAGTCCAAATTGCGTAGGTACTGCTAGACCACCAAAGCTCTCAAAGGTTAGACCAGGTTTCTATTATATTGAGTGATTTTGGTAGGTGAGTAAATTGGAGGATTCAGACATCATTTTTATATAATTTCTACTGATTCTATCATAATTTTCAATGTTAAATTTAAATTAATATTATAATTTAAGTATTATTAAAATATGTTAGCGAGACATGAATAGCGTCTGTAGAAATAAAACTTATTATTAAATGCTTATGAAATGACTTGGTGGCCTAGCGGTACACGCTTCGGACTTGCATTCGGGTAGACCAGGTTCGAACTCCGCCATGTACCAATGAGTTTAATGTAAGTTATGTACATTTTCTGAGTGCTTTTATGGTGAAGGAAACCATCGTGAGGGAACCCGGATTGAATCCGACCTAATCTAGATTTGGGTCTAGTTTCCATTCTGGGTTGTCCAATCCAATCCAGTCGCTTTACGTAAAAACTGATTTTCTAGTCAAATCCCGTAAATTAGGCAGCCGATCTCGATATTATCAGATATAATACAGGATAAGATGATTTTTTTTTTATGTAAATACACATAGTATTTGAAAAAATAGCAACCAGCTTTGGTTTCACTCGGGGGACTTTTGTAATGCTTTAGATTTCAAAACATATTTATACGTAAAAATTCTTTACGCATGTTAAATAAATGATGCGGATGGCAGACATCATACACCCACAATTAGCCGGCGACATTAAGTGTCATGAAGTGATCGGTGTCAAATCCGTCCCCAATGTTATGTTTTTTAACTCTGAAAAAACTCAGGTAAAACAAGTTGCCTACCCGGGAATTGAACTCGAGAACTTGTAGATTATGATGAATAATAAATATCATGTTTTTCGTTACAAAATTGCTGAAAATATTAAAAAAAACTGTTACTTGCAGATAACTGTTGCCATACGGAATCTGGGCTATTTTTAAACCCAGTCAACAAGGTTTCTTTAAAAGAAACTTTACCTTGTGTTGGTCCTGGTTCCCTGTGTAGAATAGACCATCGGCTTTTCTATCATATGCAACTTGAAAGAGGCAAGCATAGGTTAACTGAGTCACTTCCTACTGGATCACTAGTGGTAGGGTGATGTGTTGCAACGCACCTACAACATCTATAGTGTCTATATGCTTCGTTTATCTATAACCTTCACTGCCGTTGCTTGTTCGCTTATCCCATAAAAAAACATTGAACCTTAAGGAAAACCGCGGTCGAAAGCTAGTAATATAAGGCATTAGATAATAGAGGTTATTATATGAACCTATAAACGTCGTGTTCGTAAACTCTGTCACAATATCGTTAAATCACCGCCTATCTTATCAAACATGATATCTGACCAACATTGACTTTGTTGATGAAACAGTTTATCTATATAATCACAGCCAAAAGCTTTTAATACAACCTACCGATAGATTATAGTGATAACTAACATATTCTATTGTTAAAGAAAGTAATATAGTATCAATAAACAACTAAGTAAATGGCTTTGTATCTAAAATAATAATCTATTTTATTTTACATACAAAGCCATTTCGTGTATTACTTACCATCAGGAAATCCATCTGTTTGTTTGCCTTCCAATAGCATAAAAAAACATTCTATACTTTTCATCCTTCGCGCTTAGCAATAATTGTATAACTGAGTGCATATTCTATATTGTTCATCATTGACGCTTGGCGAAAGTTCCACATATTCATATTTTAAATTAGAAACACATGTACTTTTTCACATATAACTTACTAGCTGTCCGCCTGCGGCTTCGCCCGCGTGAATTATTTTAATAATACAGACAACTTTCAAAGGGCAGATATTTTTCCAACTTATAATACT
>DVZL01005448.1:0-12052 GCA_018236625.1 Lasaia peninsularis
AACACACTAATTGAGCTTTGCCTGTTAGACAACCCATAAGATACCTGACCTTTTCAGCGTTAGATAAGCGTTTATTTAACTGGTGATGAAAAGTGGATCATGTACTTCAAGAACGTTATGACAAAACGTTCATGAACGACAAACGACAAAAAGTTCATGGTCAAAGGCCGGTCAGGCTTCACAGACAGTGGCGAAAACCGGGCTAACTCGCAACAAGGTGATGCTGTGTGTGTGTGGTAGGATTGGAAGGGCATTATTCATTATGAGCTGTTACCACCAGACAGGACCATCGATTCTGAACACTACTGCGAACAACTGATGAGATTAAAGCAAGAAGTTGAGAAAAAGCGACCGGAATTAATCAACAGAAGGGGTGTGGTTTTTCATCATGATAACACTAGACCTCACACATCTTTAGCCACTTAGCAAAAATTAAGAGAGTTTGGTTGGGAGGTGTTAATGCATCCGCCGACCTTGCAACTTCAGATTTCCACTTGTTTAGCTCTCTTCAGATTTCTCTAGGCAGTGTCAGGTTAACTTCATGAGAGGACTGCCAAAATCACTTGTCGCGGTATTTTGACCGGAAACCCCAAAATTTATATATATCAATAGTATCACCCTACCTACAAGATGGCAAAAAGTTATCGAACAAAATGTTACCTACATACTTTAGTAAAATGAATTAAACTATAAAAAAATCATTTGAAATTTCTTAAAAAATGCGAAGAAACTTTTTCCCCAACCTATTATGACTTTTGGAGAATAACCGAATAAATATTCTAATATGAAATTTTCTTATAATACTATACAAAACTGAAACACAATAGCCTATACTTATAGATATCTCGAGTTTTTTTACTATTACGTAACTTACACAAGTAAGAAATGTACATCTTTGATACGGACTTTAAATTTCATCGTATAAAGCTTCGAGTTGAAGCTTAAGCCTTTAATTATATGTCAGAACCAGACATCGACATTATGACAGATATATATAGATATATAGACTTTTATAAGTTTTGAGATTATGAATCTACAAATACCGACTTCAATATCCCTACTTTTCTAAGTAAATAACTTTTGTGTTTTTGTACATCATTTTTCAAAAAATTGTTACCTCTGAAGTATGACTTATACTACAAGAAGGTTTTACCCCGTGTTGGTCTGACCCCCGTGTAGAATATCGCTTTAACTATGTACCGGGTGTGTCTATGGTATCTGTAATATGTATCTTGCCGTCAGAAGAGCCATGTGCTTCACTTCTTTATCCCATAAAAAAATCCTACTTATTTGCATCCTTATCCAATAAAAAATATAATCCAATAAATTGCAATAAAAAATCATTAAAATTCATTTGAAATTCACATAGAAATCATAAAAAATACAGAAAAATTGAGGACCTCCTCCTCCTTTTTAGAATCGGTCAAAAGTTTTACCAAGTCTGGAGTATTATTTCTAGTTGTATCTATACAAATATATGAAGTTTGAGTGTCTTTATGTAATATTAAAATAACCGCTTTTTACTTAATGCATATATATGTTTACAAGGCATTTAAGGTAAATAATACTTTTCAGAATTTTTATCTATCTGTGTGTCTGTATGCTAATCTCTGAAACGGCTGGACTAAATTTGAGATAACTTTCACTGACATGGTGTAATAAGGAACGGCTTAGGCTACTTTTATGTCAGAATTTTATTTTAGAAATATATGAAATAAAATGAATACATAAAAATGCAGACGAAGTTTCTAGTTTAGAATAAGGAAAGAATAATACAGCATTATTTCTAGTCATCTAGAAGAATATCAAAGATGAAACATTTGTAACAACATAATTTTTTTCAATTCATAATATTGAAACGTAACAGTAAATAAGGTTACGGAACACGGTTTACTTGAATGCCGGATAAAATTGAATATATAATATTTTGAGACAGTAAAACTGATTACGCAAGAATAGATTGGAGTACCTCGGTAGGTTGTAGGGGGGGTGCGAGTCGCTTCCGATATGATTGAATAAGTGGGTACGGAGCTTGGTAATGAAACATATTGAGCGTATATTGAACTTATGAACGCCGGGGCGCTCCTGCACTTTTCGGAAAATACCAACAAACGGTGAACCAGACAAATGACGTTACTGAGTTTCATTCTAAGAGACAATAAATCTAATTATTCCAAGTTTGACATCAAAGAAAAAACTGTCTTCATGTCGCAAAATAAATTTCACGCTGCATCAGAGTGTCGCCTTTGTGTCGCTTGGAAAATATTTGCGTAGAACCAAACGTAACTCACGAAAAGGGAAACTTAATTAATTTATTAAGAGCCTCGATGGCCTAGTGGTAAGAGCTTCGAGTTTTCATTTTGGTAGTCTACTTTCGAACCCCATATACCAATGAGTTTTTCTACTTAAGTATATTTTCTAAGTGCACTTACGCTGAAGAAAAACATCCTGACGAGTCCCAAACTTTTTACCCGATGATGATATTTATTAATTTTAAATTTCCTCCATTTCGTAAAATATTTTTCACGCAGCATCAGAGCCTCCGCTTTTGTGTCGCTTGGAAAATATTTGCGTGGAACCAAAGGTAACTCAGGTTCACGAAAAGGGGAACTTAATTAATTTATTAGGCCGTAAATGATTGCGAGTTTTAAGATAAAAAGATAAAGTCATATTTGCTTAGACAAAATTAACTTAGATTTACTTGCGAATAATTAAAACCACGTCATTAATGTACTATACCAAATAAATAAATAAAAATAAGTAAATAAATATCGTCACGCCCATATCCCCGAAAGAGTAGGCAGAGGCATGCATTCACGATTAGCCTGCGATATTAGATCCCATGATATGATAGGCCATATCCATATCGGGCACAAATACCGGTTTTCCTCACGATGCTTCCTTTCACCGTAAGAATCCTCAGAAAACATACTTAAGTAGAAAAACTTGTGGGTACATGGCGAGGTTTAAATATGGTAAAATGAAACTACCGAAACGTATCCACGATTCGCAAGTCCTGTAAATATACTAGAACACCCACGATTAGCTAAGATACTAGATATCTTTTCTCTTTATAATATTAGTATAGACAATAAAAAAACCTATTTAGCTAGCTAAAAATATTTTTATACAAAATTCTATAGTTATAATTTTCTCTAGATTATAATTATAGAATTTTGTATAAAAATAATTGAAAACAGTGAAGATATCTATACGGGAATAGTATGATAAAATGAATTTAAGGGTAACACGAGTAACAGTGTGAAAGCACACAATAACAGTGCGGTGGACAGCAAAGCTCTTTGAGCGTATCCATGAGCTTTCTGCGTTGAAAAATCCGAAACTTTGTAAGCTCGTGTCAAGCTTCAATGTTGTCAGCGCCGAATCTGTTGAAATATTTTTAAATCAATCCTTTTGCTTCGAAACACAAAATTTACTACGCGTACAGTGAAAAAAAATATATATTAAAATATATTAATCACTACATAGTATAAAATGAAGTCGTTTTCTCTGTTCCTATATCCCTATGTATGCTTAAATCTTTAAAACTACGAAACGGATTTTGATGCGGTTTTTTTAAATAGATAGAATGATTCAAAAGGAAGATTTTTATGTATATAGCATGTATAGTATACCGGTGCGAAGCCGGGGCGGGTCGCTAGTTACAAATAAATATGGAGAATTAAGAAACATTGTATTTTTAAATCAGGAAGCCATCGCAATATGCATATAAAATTTTAACACAATCGGTTCAGCCGTTTCGAAGTTATGTCAAACAGGTACGGACTGATAATTCTTACTACCCGTTCTCCCATTACCCGTTTTCCCGTTGGAATGAAGCATTTTATCGCTGTGAAAAGTAACCTATGTTCATCAGGTATAATGTCGGCTTATAATGGTAAAAGAATTTTTTAAATCGGTCCAGTAGTTTCGGAGACTATTCAATACAAAGAAACAATCAAATCTTTTTCTTCATAATTTAGTATAGATATTAGTATAGATGCTTGAACTTCCTATTAGAGAAATATTGAATTACAAAAAATTGTTTTTTAATTTTAATTTAACAAACGCCTTTTTATTGAATATTTTTTGCCTTACTCATTATTGATTTTTTTTCACATATAATAACAAAAAACATACTGTTAATAAGAATACTTCAATAAGTAAAATCGTCACGCCTACATCTCCAAATTGGTTGGCAGAGGTGCATATGTAGGCACCCATGTTTAATTGATGTTTTTCAGGTAAACTGAAAAAATTCATAGCACTAGTAGCCCTCCCACGGAATCGAACCTGGGACCTCGTGCGTTAAACTCGGACAACAACTACACTTGACCACAGAGGCGATTAAAGATATTTAAATCACTTTTATTTAGTTTTAAAATATAATGGAAGTGAATTTAATTGAAACACAAAAACACTATTTGACGGCATGTTATAACACTGCAGGTGACAGCAAAGCTCTTACGTGGAAAATTCCAAACCTTTGTACATTTTCGTAATACAAGTCATTGGTGGGTGCTGTCAGTGCCAAGTTCGTCAGAGTATCTAAACCATCCCGCAGCTCAAGCTATACGGTTAATTAACAAACCATTCGCTTAATTTCGAAATAAAAATACTCAAGGTATAGTTCGCATAGATATAAAACTATTATAAACATTATTCATGTCAATATTCTTTTCAGATTTGTAAATGTTTGTTTATTTGTTATTTTGTCATTGTCCGACTTTGACGAACAAGGTCCCGAGTTAAACAATATATTTATGAGTTTTGTTAGGTTATTTGAAAAGCATAACGTTGTCTGGGATTGAATTTCTTCGACATTCTTGGTCGAGGGGTTGGCGTACACGCCTAATGCCACTATCCGCGAGGTTTGGGTTCTATTCCCGACGAGGTTAAGCATTTGTGTGATTAGCAGATGTTTGTATTTCCGTGTCTGGATGTTTATTAAAATTATTCTGGTATCTGTTTAAGTATTTCTATGTATTAGTATCGTTGTCTAACATTCTTAACATAAGTATTTAATTTGCTTACTTTAAGGGTGTTAGACGAAGATAGAAACATAGAAATAGATTTTATAGGGTAAAATTAACTTGTGTCAATTGTATTGATAGAGCTATATAGAACACATTTAAAAAAAAGTAATGTAAATGTGCTCTACATAGCGACGGACTTGCCACCTAACACAACAAGGGACCTAACATTGTCGGCTAGTTGTTGGTTCATACGTAGGTATGTACCTCTGTCTCTTTTTTTATAATATAAGACATAGCTTTCTTGATGGTAAGAGACAACCTATAATCGTGGCCTATGGATACTATAGATGTTGTAAATGCGCCGCTATTATGTTAGTGCTAATGTGCAAGTCTACCGGCTACCCTACCATCTGGACTAGAACACGGCGATGTAATTATCACGGCAGGAATAGGTAAGGTAGTGGACCCATACCCGGGCGAGTTGTAGCAGTCTACCACCAGTGTTCATGTTGGTAGTGACCCTGTTATCCTATGCTTGCCTCTTATGTGCTGCTTGGTAGATAGACATGTAGAGACATATAATAGTGACTATCACGACCATACTTTTGGCTCGTGGCATAACAGGATCATAGTCATCAGTGTAAATTGCACATTAACATTTGTTTGTAAAAGAAAACTTTTCGTACATGTCGTATTGGATCGTGTTATATGAATTCACTATTGATTAGCATATGTCTGAACGTTGTAATATAATATTCTTTAAAATCAGTAGGGAATAGCCAAGGATGGTGTTCACACTGTGTGCTTCAGCAAGCTGACAATAACGTTTAAAAAAGGTATTTCATTTACGTTTTCTAACAATCACTTTAAGTTTTAATCAAAAAAAAATATTTAATCATGTAAAAAATTATATTAAGTGTTGTAATCATACACCCCAAGTTTGCGGTAATAAAAAGGAACAATAACATTTAAAAAAGATACCTCATTCACTTTTTCTAGCAATCATTTTTCGTTAATTTTTAAAAAACGTTTTAATTTAATTATGTAATAAAAAAAATCACACATCCCAAGTTTGCGGTAATAAAAGGGAATAATAACGTTTAATAAAGATACCTCATTCACTTTTTCTAACAATATTTTTTTATTAAATTTTAAAAAAGTTTTAATTTAATTATGTAAAAAAAATATATTTAGTGTTGTAATCACACACCTCAAGTCTGTGGTAATAAAAGCGATTAATAACGTTTAAAAAACATTTACTTTGTAGATTTAATTAATTATGTGAAAAATTTACTTATATTAAGATTAGTAATCACACACATTAAGTGTGCGGTACTAAAAGCTGAAAATAACGTTTAAGAAAGGTACCTTATTTCTATTGTTTGAACAATTATTTTAAGATTAATTATGTAAAAATAATATTAAGAGTTCATAAGAACATATCTTAAGAAGTGTACGTTACAATAAGTTAACAATAATATAAAAGGTACTTATTTACTTTTTAAATTAATAATAATAATATTCTTTTTCTAAAACCAAGTTCACAAAGGAGAAGTTTGTCACAACATTTGGTAATTTTTGTAGAATCGCGTATCGTCGTTAATTTAAAACTTATTTTAATGATTCTTAATATTTTGACTACTTTACAAATATCAAATTCTTATTTTATAGGTCTTATTTAAATTTATATTATTCAGGGCGAGTTATATAAGTTCATTCAAAATATATAATAATAATAATAATAGAGGCCGTTTATTCAATTTAATATTATTGTTACATGCCTTATACTAGTATACATAACCTTATTATAATTTTATGACTTAATAGTACTTAATTTATAATAATTGTTGTTGGATTTTTGTATTCGGTTCTCAGTACCATTGATCGGAATCTCTTCTTGGGTATAACTCCTCTGTATCCATAGCTTTCGTTCGCCACTCTCTTTCTACTACCACATTTATATCGTCTATCCACCTCTTTCTCGGACTCTTTTTTTGCATTTTCCATTTAATCCTTTCTATAAAGCCCAAAATATATTACAATTTCTTGATTCAATCCATGATACTAAAGATATTATTTTGATATTACACTCCTAACATAGACTGTCCGCAAAAAGTAGAATGCTAAAACACTCTAAACTGACCAACTTTTCTTTTTGTGAGTTTTACAAAGATGATATCAAAATAAAACGGCCTCGTGAGAATGAGATAGCCGGCCCTATGAAAAGAAGATAGATGTTTAATATTACGGACAGATGGTTGTTGTAATCTCCCGACTCGATTAAGCTTAATGATTCAGTCATATTCCAGTCCTAGTAAAACATAGATCTTCAACAATTCAGATGTAAAATATTCAGATAAATATGTAATATTAAAACTATATGCAATAAACAAAAATAACTTTCTGTCTCTATGATTTGAATCTTGAAATTTTCGTATTTAAATTAAATACCGTCCAAAATATTTACTATGTTGTTTTGTATGTGTTTTGTCGCTTATTTACCAATCAAATCACTCAAAACTAGAAAGTCTAATTTAAACCTAATTTATCTTTAATTTATTTATCATCCTCAAAGATTAAAACATAAGATGCCTTACATCATATCTCTTAGACCACAGAGGTCCTTACAAGGTTTTTTTAAACAATTCAGCGTCAAAAAACAAAAAAAAACAAAAGAAATATGCATATGAGTACACACGCGTACGTATATACTCACGCATAGACATACACACACACACACACATAAACATCAGGTAATTTGAGAACGCATGCAAGTCTATAATTTATAAATAATATAATTTACTTAACAATATTAGGTTCAAAATGACCATTTAATACTTCTTTTATTATTAAAAGCTTTAACTTGCATTGTATGTATGTAAGCAGGTATGTATGTCCGGGTGGAATTTTAGAATTCAATTTTGAAGTAGATATCTTAACCCGATTAAGCTGAAATTTTGTATACACGCTTAGTTTGGATGACAATGCACGATAAGGTGCATTACAAGGATTTACATGACATCATTCTAAATCCAATATGGCGGACCAACCAAGATGGCGAAATAGTTGTTTTTAAAGCACTTCTACAAATTGGGTATCAAATGAAGGGGCTCGTTGAGAGTAACCCGAAAAATAATAAAAGCTTTTTCTAAAAAACTTTTTTGTTTTTAATTTGCTAGTTAGGACAAAATCAGAACAACTCGGGCTCGAGAGTGAGATAGCCGGCTCAATAAGAATGAGATAGATGTTAAACATTGCAGACAGGTCGTTTGTTAGCTTATGCTTTATGATTTTAGCGGAATAAAATTATCTTTACCTGTCCATCTATATTCCAGCAATCCTCCTTGCAGTGAGAGAGATGTGTAGAAATGTGGTGTTTCAATAAATAGTATCAGACCTCGTTCCTTCATGGGTTTGATTTCAGCCTCGATAGACAAACTTACACTGGACACAGAGCGGGGATGTAGCTTTAAATATGAACGAGCTCCAGATAATAGAATATCAGTTGGTATTAAATCTGAAATAATAAAAAATAATTAGTCTCTGAGGATATTTTACTTTGATGATTGTAGGAAAGAAAGTGATTTTATAGGCAACTATAAAATATTTCTTTCCCACGATATATTACATACACGGGTATAATATACATATTATATACATAAAAACCTTCCTCTTGAATCACTCTATCTATTTAAGAAAACCACATCGAAATCCGTTGCGTAGTTTTTAAGATTTAAGCAAAGGTACATAGAGATACAGGGACAGAGAAAGCGAATTTGTATTATACTATGTAGTGATATGATTATTTTTCTACCCAATCACTCTCAGAATCTCTTTGTAGTGTATTAAGTGTGGAAAGTTTTATTGTATACCAATAGTTATTTTTTTTTCTTTTAACTAATTAAAGGTTAACGTTTTTAATTTTGATTAACGGCCATCTTGGATTCGTAATTTGAATTTTATTTACGTAATAATTACGTAAAAGATAAAAATAAAATAAATAAATATTGTCACACCCATATCCCTAAAGGGGTAAACAGAGATATACACCCACGAATCACGACAGATGACGACATCAAGTCCTTTGATGTGACAGATGTCACAATTCCAGTCTTGGGCAACGATATAACGTTTTTAGGTAAACTGAAAAAAAATATTATTAGGAACAAGTTGGCCTACTCGGGAATCAATAGTAGATCTAATTAATTAAAAAAATATTTTTATGCCTATTATCCCTGAAGTGGTAGGCACAGATGTGCTAGTATATCCACGACTCGAAAGTTTGGTAGATATACTAGAACACCCACGATTAGCCAACGTACTAGAGCCCTGATGTGATAGGTTAGATTTAAAAAACATATAAGAAAAGCTGCCCGACCTGGGAGTTGAATCCGGGACCTTACGCGGCTAACGGTCTTAACAGGCGATAGCCGTACCGTTACACAACAGAGGCGTAATAGTAACTACTATTCAATATATTAGACTTATCATCTGTCTCAATATGGCACCTAATATCGTCGGCTAATAATGGGTGCATATGCAACCTCTGCCTATTCTTTCAGGGATATAGAGGTAGCGAGATTTATTTATTAAAATTTAATAGCAAGCATACCCTCGTCACAATTTTCTCCAGTCTTCCCGTAAGGACAGTCGCAGTCTGCTTCACTAAGTGTTATGGTACAAATTCCCTGACATTTGGTCACTTTAGGATCACATGCTCCTTGGACAGAGTTGCATGTAGCTCCGAACCAACCTTCGTTGCAAATGCACCTGATAATATTGGTTTTTTTATGGGATAAGACAACATACAAACACACGGGTCTCCTGATGGCAAGAGACAACTATGACCTATAGACATCATAAATGTTATAATGCGGCTGTTACTGACCCCTACCACCAGATCCTTATTTACTTGGTTTGGTTCGAGTTTTTAATACTATGTACAATTATGAATAAGAGCTGAATGCTGGTACAAGTTAAATACACACTAAGGGCCTTTTTCACCACATCTGAGAAAAGTTAAAAGTAAACTAATCGCTCAGTACCTAAACTCCTGAATAAATGCAGAAAATAATTTCACAAATTCCGAGTAATGTAAAATTAGTTCCATTTTACATTTACTTGATAGGTTTATCTGTCAAGTAGTACTAATCAATGAGTAGTTAATCGTACTTTACTCAGATTAGGTGAAAGAGGCCCTAAATCTACTTAGTAGTCGCTGAAAATTATAATGTTACAGACATGAAATTTTGAAAATATTTCTTGTGATGACACCTTTGGGGTCATATCTCAAATTTTTTATTGAAAAATATCATATAGGTACATATCTCCCGAATCAGAGGCACATGCAGTATGCTTATAAATATGATTATTAATTTACCCGTATGTAGCTGGTGAGTGAATACACACGCCGCGGGGGGAGTTGCAGGATTTCGCTGTGCACTGAGAAACTCCACATTGGCCGACACCTCGCCCACCAACCGGCCTTGCGCCCAACGATGGGCCTCCTACGTCCCACACACATCCGTTCCAGCCAGCATGCAAGGGCAAGTCGTGGGGAAGCTCATGGAAATCGTCAGATGGGTGGCCTCCTGGAACAATAGGGCATAAGCATAACTACGTACTCAACAGCGATGATTCTAGAACATATACTAGCTGACCCGGCGAACTTCATAGCGCCCGTACTTAAGGCTATGAAAAATAAATGTTGGCCAATCCTTAGACCTACACAAATGCTCACGAAATTTCATGATAATCGGTTAAGCCATTTCGGAGGAATACCGGAACGAATATTGTGACACGAGAATTTTATATATAAGTAAATGAAATTTGGAAATTTGTGTTAATTACACTACTTATTTATAACTCGAGAATGACTGAATTGGTGCGGAGGTAGTTTTTATCTTGTTCCGTTCCTGTTGTTTTGGTAACTTCCATGAAATTTTATGAGAATAGTGTCATGAAATTTTGTGTGAATAAGAATCCGTCAACATTTTGTATACCCCTAAACACAGGTAGTACAGAGGCCGCCGGGACAGCTAGTCTCTTTCAAAACCTCATATTACGATGTATGTTCGAGATGAACTCTGAAACTCTCGCAGTAATTTTAAATAAATTTCATAACTGTCAATTAGAAATATAGATCTTAACTAATTCTTTAAGTCAATTAAATAACTTAAATTAAACTTCCTGATCATATGAAAAATCTATTATTAAATAAATAAAAAATATATATGAAATTGTGATTATATAAAATTGGTGTATTGCAGAATATGTAGATGATAAAAATGCTTGAGATTGATCTTGCTAATCTCTTTTAACTATGGTTTACTTAGAAAATCAGACAAAAAGACCAGTACGTAAAGTTTTTTACGCCAGTTTTCCTGAGTACTCACTGACCACTCGGTAAATTCCAGAATTATAAAGACACGTCACAAGATATTTCATCCATAGAATAAAAAAATACGAAAAGTCTTAGATTTCATGTAATTGTCGACCGAGTTAAAGCCGAGATTGACAAACATGTGATCTGAGGCTTTCCTATTAGTTGCCCGAGGTGTAAATACTGCTAATCTGCTCGACGGAGTCGAAAAGCAGCAGGAGAAAAGTAGCCACATTCCGCCCGGAGGAGGGGAGAAATAATATTTCCCATTTATTCCTAATACATTACCGATATATACGTAGGAATGTAGCGTGAGGTTGTTCCTGGCGGCGGCCGGGGCGTTCCCGCTGACGTTCTGTCGCGCGTCCAACGTGAGCCCTGCGGTCCGGCCGCGCCTCCACACGCGCACCGCGTGCGGCCCGCGCCGCGTCGCACGCGCCGTGAACACACGACGCGGGCCTCATAACAAAAATGATAAAGAACTCGGATGAATTCTACTAAAACATCAAAATTAATGCTCTGAGCGCGGATGATCCTAATCCAATCTTAAATTAGATTATTGTTCACTAAATATTGAAATTTTTTTACAAGACAGCGAACAAACACACGGGTCTCCTGCGGGGCTATTGTGTATCTTTTTGACAGTTAAATGATACGAACTCCGAGCCTGAATTTTCGTATATTCACTGTCAAA
>DVZL01005449.1:0-12051 GCA_018236625.1 Lasaia peninsularis
CGCCTATAGACACCAAAGGTGGAAATGGTGCGTTGCCAACCTGAGGCTGGGATGGTAAGCCTCTTGCGAGAGTAAGTTAACCGGCTACCCTACTCTCCAAACCAGAACACGACAATGCTGAGCACTGACGCTATTGTGGCAGAAATAGGTAAGTCGGTGATACCAATCCGGGCGAGACGTTGCAAGACTATACCACCTAGTCAATGTCACGTTGTTGGTGACAATAGACCCTGTGCTCGCCTCTTACGATCTGCCTGGGTGGAAGGCAGTTAGCCTATTTTACAACGGAACTCGGACCAACAAGGGGAAAAGTCTCCTGCGGCTTTGATAAGACGGACGTATCAATCCCAAACTACACAACAATCTACTATCTAAAAATAATACATAAATTTTTTTTCTTTAATATATATATATATTTTTTTATATGATTAGACAGCGAAAAACCACGCGACTTTTCTGGTCATAAAAGTCATCTCTGGCCTACTATAGACACCATAAATTTGTAGGTGCGTCAGGGCGCCACTGTACTGTAGCTGGAATAAAAGTGATCATGAGATTTTAAACACCATTAATAGTTTCAATATAACTCGAGAAATTATAAACTTTAGAAAAATTGTGAACTGACCAAAACTATTATTTTTCGTTATTTTTATAATCTTTCCTTAGTAAAACGTAGGTAAGGATTAAAGCACTGACCTTTGTAATCTTCTTAGTCCAAATGTTTTCACAACACTGTCTTCTTTCACTCGCGGCGAGATTAGCGGAGTAAAGCGATTGCGGGCTATAATAATAACGCGCTACTAGCGACCAGTGCGGAGTGCGGAGGCGGACTCAACTAAGGTTGAGGGAGAAGGAGATGACAGTTGTCACTCACATTAGGACCAATTCTAATCGGTGCAACCAATTGGATTTTATTAGGGAAGCACTGTAAGGATAAGTAGAACCATTATAAAATAAGCAAAGCCTCAGATCACATGTCATTGTATTAAACAAACATGTGATCTGAGACTTCTTTTATGGAAAAAGGATACGAACAATCACACGGTTCTCCTGATGGTAAGAGAACCGTGGCCTATACACACCTTAGTTGATGTGGGTGCATCGTTGTCCTGTGGCCAGGGTGTTAGACCTAGTGTGCAAGTCTACCGGCTACCCTGCCCTCCGGAAGGGAACATGACAATACCATAATGAATAGTAGGAATGGGTAAGGCGGTGGATCCCTACCCGGGCGAGTTGCTGCACAGCACTCTACCACCAGTGGTCTTGTTGGCAATGACCTTGATAACCTATGCTCGCGTCTTACGAGCTGTCTGGTAGAAAGGCAGATGGTCTATTCTACTCGGAGGACCCGAACCAACAGGGAAAATTTAATTTTATTACCAGAGGCCTGGGTCATAGAAAAACGTTGCCAACAGGTCGTTGAAAACATAGTATACGAAGTTGTAAGTTCAGCTAGCAGTTAAATGTTAGGATTGTGCTTTTAGGATTAAAAATAAAACGTTTTTACAGTATTTGGCGAATTTATTAAATTCAATCACTATAAACTTCCAGTAATTGAAGTACTTACATAAAATAAACTTGATCAATAAGGTACTTTGCAAAAGAGACCACGACACAGTAAAATTATCAAAACATTCTATGTATTTACACATTTTGCATACTATCACAATATGGTTGACAAGAGTCATTGCTTCGAAAAAATTAACGGTGATAACACGTCTTAGGAATGTAAAACCTCGTGCATACATTTCATCTTAAAAATTACAGTCCAACCGATATCTCTTGACCGATTTGACGTTTACCCACCTGTCATTGTTGGGCATTATAAAAAAATGTTAGTGCCCATAACTTCTGACAGATAACAACTTAAAAAATCATTCTTCACAGAGCACTGGACTAGAGCAAACACAGTTAGAGAAGTTAACAGGTTCAAAACTTATTCTCCCACCCTCAACATTACAATAGATATATTTTAAGATTTTAACTAAAACTGTTTCACTGAAATCGGACAGATCATCAAATCTAAAATTATGTATAATTTTAAATATTATGACACCTAAGATCACATAAATATAAGTAACCAAAAAGTGTATATATCAGTATAATGAAACGCGCAGTGTAATATTAAAAACTCTAAAATCAAATAAGTTTTTGTAAAAAATAAATGAAAATCGCAATAAATTCTATGAATTTATTCGTAAATGTAATTTTTATATGTAGTTTATTTAAGCCATTTTTTTTGAGAAATCCTTGCCGTATGCAAAAAAAAAGTTATCTGTCAATTTCAAATCAGCCAAGACATATTAGCTGAATTGTACACAGCAAACAATTCATACAACAGATATACTAAAATGCACAAAATGGCGTGTTATTATAATTAATATATTTTAATGCATCACAAATAATGAATTACAAGAGCGTCTGAATTTGAAAATTTATTTATAGACTTAAAATATTTCCCTATTTGCTTTGAGTATTAATAGTTTCACACAAACAAAGTATCATCATCTCTATTATATTCATGAACGTATACAGAGACGCGGGTAATTTGTCAATAATGTTGCCATTACACTTGTTTGTTCAATCTACCAATGGTATATTTATGTATGATATTAGTATATTGGTATTAATAGCAAAGATGTGATGACATTATCTCTTGCAGAAGGAAATGGCAATTTAGATTTTTGTTCACAAAATTTATAACAAAAAATTGCCCGAGTGCGAGTCGAACTCGCACGTGAAGGGTTCGGTACAATTATTCGTAAAAACGGCAAAAAAAAACAGGTTTGCGATATGGGAGTCCTTTATATATTTAATTTAATATGTTTTTATATATCTGTTAAAATTGTGACTTTCTAGCTACGAGTATTTGTTTCATGTGATACCGTCTGGTGACAGACTGACAGACAGACGGACAGCGCAGTCTTAGTAAAAAGGAACCCTATTTTTTTCCAAATTTATAAAGAAATGACCAAGTGCGAGTCCGACTCGCGCAGAAAGGATTCCATCAACTTCAAAAACGACAAAAAATCACGTTCGTTGTATGGGAGCACCCTTTATATGTTTAGTTTATCCTGTTTAAATATTTGTTATTATAGCGACAACAGAAATACAACATTTGTAAAAATTCCATCTTTCTCGCTATCACGGTGCACTGGTGGTGAAAGACAGACAACACAGTCTTAGTAATAGGATTCCATTTTTAGCCTTTGTGTACGTAACCCTAATAGTTGCTGATATTATGACGATACTAATCAGCACTTTTATTATCTATCTGACCATACCAGATGAATGATCCAGCAATCAGAACGTTTAGATCACATCCAAAAATCATTAGGTATATCAAGGCATTGTATGACTTAGATCTCCTCATTAGTCAGTTAATGGGTTTGTGTACCGTCCTAACTCCACCGAACATTCAAAAGGCTCGGGTTCGAATCCATCAGATTACAACGTGGTGACATAGTTGTCAGTATTTCAATTTTTTTTAATTGGACATAGGTAACCTTGTAATAGTGAATACATGCTGAGTATTCACAAAAAACAGGAATATTATTAAAATGACACGAGACAAGTGATTGCAGAACTTTGATAATGTTCGAGAAGGTTCTCAAGACGGATTGTATGTAATTTATGTACGTTTGAACATTTCGCAGTAAGTTTAATACACGAAACCAAGGTCACATCTGACGAATCGTTTTACAGAACGCACAACTTAAAATAGAAAAAAAACATGTACTTTTTCACAAAAACATTTTTGAAATTATCTATACAAATACATAAAAGAGTGTATGTGTGTAATATTAATTTAACCGCTTTTTACTAAATGTATATTATGTATGTTTACAAGGTAACATATACAAAAATAATAATTTTTAGAATTTTTGTCTATCTCTCTGTTTGTATCCGCAACTCTCTGAAAAGGCTGGACCGATTTTGATGAGGCTTTCACTGGCAGACATCAGATGTAATAAGGAATAGTTTAGGCTACTTTTATTTTTGATTTTTTTTTAAAAATTAATAAAATAAAATCATTAATTAAAAACTCGGACTCGGGCACAGCTAGACAGAGTTAAAACTTAAACTACGATAATGCTGCGAAACCGGTAAGCCATCTCAAAGATAAGTAATATGTGAAAAAGTACATGTGTTTTTCATATTATTTATGAATATGTGGAAATTACACCAAGTGCCGACGATGAATAATATAGAATAAACTTTTATACGTTGTCAAACACTCAAACGTACTTTGATATTAAACATAATATCTTTTTTTTTTAACATTACTTTTAAAATTTTGCAAGATTATTTTTGTTCATAGAACATCGTCGCATTTTAAACCTAATTTTGATTTACTCAAATATAAAAAAAACTTTTTCCTATAAAGAAAAGTTCTAAGTTCAACTTTCAAAATTGTTAAATGCAACACACTTCTTAAAACTTACATTTCGTTCGCGTTAAGAAAATAGTGACGTCATCAAGAAAATAGTGATATAAAAGTCGGAACACATAACTTGTACGGTTTTTAATTGAGTTATTCTAAGGTACAGACTGAACGTCTATAGAACTGTAAATCTGACAGGACTAAAAGACTTTTGTCTCGTTCTTTTACCTACGTTAAAAGAAGATAGCGATAACTTAAAAGTTTAGTCGGCGGCAGCAGAATTACCAAGATTATCTAAGTCATTGCGATTCGATTGGTCTACAGCATTGATAGGTTGATGACGTCACTATTTTCTAAACGCAAACCAACTTTAGTACTTTCATTTATTTTTTTATAAAATGCAACATTACCAAGATTTTTAGTAGGAACAAAAATTAACAACTATATTATAAATAGGGAATATGCATGTGCTTTAGATATGGCCCAAAAAATAACGTGTAAAATTTATTGCTGAAGAAATATACCCACATAAATATTTTTGCCAATATTCAAGTTTTTATTAATAAAATTAATTCTTTAAAAGTAGTATTTTTGACATTCCCTTGCAAATTTCGAAAGCGCAACGCCATGATGTGACGTCACGGTCCAATGTCAACGCCATGTCAATTGATATCCTTATGGTTTGTATATTTGGGCATAATATGAAAGTTTTCGAACATATAGGGACAGTACAATATTTATAATATATTATAGTGAAATTAATTAAGTGAAGTGTAATAACGCTTCACTTAATTTCACTTTGTTGACAAACTATTGTTCTGACTTCTAAATGGACGGTGACGTCACAAATAAGCGCGCTAAATGGCTGTGTTTAAATCATCCGAAAATGATAATAGTTTGGATATTTTTTAGCTTATTTGTCATTATTTTGCAAGTGTTATATTTTTTTCAGTTATATAATTACTTGAAGTAATTGTTAAAAAATAAAAAAAAAACATGCATATTCATTATTTATTGAGTTTTTTGTATAATTTATGATGTCAATCAATGAAACTATCCCAATATTCAAAGTTATAAAATTTTGTTCACTGCAAGATTTTCTAACTTGCATATTTAAACAAAAATATAATTGTTATTTAGCAAAATTTCCGCCAAAAAAACATAGTATGTTTGTATATTTGTTTTTATTTAACTGACTAGCGGATTCACAATTTTATTCGCATTTAAGAGTTATTACCTCTCTTAAGAAAGCCCGTCATCTGTAATCTATTTGTATAATTCGTCTCTCGGTTCTGAATACCTTCCCAATTCTTCGGCTAACAAATATATATGTGTACTTTCATAAAATACATAATATAAGGCGTGTTATTTTATTCCTACATATACGTAGATCGTAAGGAATGTAGAGGAACGGAGGACGATCCTGTATGAGTGTGAAACTAAAAAATTATCTATCTAAATGCATTAATGGTTCCACAAATGACCAAACGACGCTTTTGTGTAAGACTTTAATCAACTGCAGGTAACGAATATTGCGCGTCATGTGATCCACTCATGAAGCTAAAGGTACTGGAGATTACACTCCTAACGACGCGGACGACTCGTCTACAACATTAAACGTCTCATAGGGCCAGCTATCTCACTCGCACAAGACCGATTTGTTTTGATGTTGTCTAGTTTGTATTAAGGGCAGGTATTTGTTAGGAATATAATCTCCAGATTTTACTTCTAATTCATGGCGTTATGTGATCCACTGATCAGCTGATCATACCTTTGCGACATAAGCGCCACCAATTTAACAAGTTTCAACGGATACTTTTATACACATAGATCCGTATTCCAGGGCCGATGTAATTATTATTACATGATCAAGTATTATTTCAAAACGGCGAACCGTCTCCGCCGAACTTAGACTTTAATGCGCACGCAATAAGGTCGTCTTTTCCGTTGACACATTGTGTTATCAAAATAATATTGCTTTAAAGCGTCATTTTATAGAATAATTGCGTCACTGTATGACGTTGCTCAGATTTAATTTTTAAGCGCTGTCATTTCGATAGACAACTATGACAATTCTTTAAATTGATAATTCACGCTTTATGTCATTTTTGCCGGCCCTCCTTTTTTCCCACTCGATAATAGAGGGACTTGGGTAAGTACAAGTGACGCTACACAGTCACGCGAGTTCCCTGCGGATGTAGAACAGTATGTATGGCTTACACGAGGCGACGGCCGCGGCGTCGGTCGCCCGGACGGTCTGGTCGTTGAAGTGAAACCATTGGTCCTCGTTGATAGCGAATGCTGTGTAGTGACCCGACCCCGCCCTGAGGAAACAAAAACTTATAAGAAAAGGAACCATAGCTCTATATATTTTTTAATTACATCGTGATTATTACAAAAACTATTTCTCAAATTAGTGAGAGTATGATAAAATGTTTTTAAATTATATTCGTAGGGGTTAGTGCAACCCACAAATGTAACAACAGTGTATAACATCTCGTTTGTGTCGCCGGACGTATACGCCGAGGGCAATAAATGTGTGAACACAGAACGCCTTTTACTTAGTAAAACACCGCACACCTGAAGGTATATTTTTTACCTATAAGAAAATATACATATCGTTCTAATTGGAAAAAAAATGTAAAAAAAATCTTCTCTTCGCCTTACCCGTATCCCATATTATATCAGATGTTATCGGGATCGTCATGAAACGTGTAGCGTATAACATGTAGCGCGTAGCATGTAGCTTGTAGCGTGTAGCATGAAACGTGAAGCGTGTAACATGTAGCGCGTAGCATGTAGCGTGTAGCATGTAGCTTGTAGCGTGTAGCTTGATACGTGTAGTGTGTAACATGTAGCACCTAGCATGTAGCGTGTAGCATGTAGCTTGTAGCGTGTAGTGCATAGCGTGTAGCATACCCCGAGCCGTGGTGCACGATAACGGCGGCGAGGTCGTAGAGTGCGCCGAGCCCTGAGCGGCGCGTGTCGGGCACGTTGGCCAGCACGAAGCGGGACATGTCCAGCGACCGCAGCGGGAACGAGATCGATGTGTCCACCTTCGTCCTGCGGGCACCACGCATACATCTCAACGCAACGCATAGATCAAATAGGTCATTACCGCTTTGAGTACTGGTGGTATAATCTTTCCTACCGTCACAATTACAGTGTCTTGTCACGATATGAGCACGGTAGCCAGTAGACTAACATTTAGGAAAACCATTTCAATTCAACCTCTACCTATTCGCTGGGGGATAAAGATCTGCATGTACATCTGTATTATTGTACATACAAATATATATTCACGCCAGGTCACTTGTGTAATAGTCAGAGAATATCGAGTGCCAAGTGTCACGTCGCCTTGATATTAGCCCTAGCTTCCATACGCCGATTTCGATATTAATATTAGAAACAAAAAAATGTGTTTTGTCCTTATTTCACGTCGCAAGGATATATTTTTTGTGTGAATATAAGATAGTTTAAAGGGAAGAGAGTTATTGAGTACTTGTTATTTATATTTATGATCTATAGGTAATACCTAAAAAATCAACAAAATCATATGTATCCTACTAATATTATAAATGAGAATGTTTGTGAGTCTGGATGTATGGATGTTTGGTTACTCTTTCACAAAAAAAACTACTGGACAGATGTGGATGAAGCTTTACAGTAATTTAGCTTGTACACATAATATTTAACTATATCAAAAATAGGGTTTGTTTTTACGTAATAAGTGTTATAAGTCAGTATTTTAATATAGACAGTAAAATAATGAAAATAAGTATATATATCGTAAATTTTCTGCTTTCAGTATTGCATATGTATATAAAACGGTATATATACTAAAATAACAGTTTTTGAATTTCTAGTCGAAACTCTCATTTTCGATTAATCTCTGGAACTACTGGAGCGATTTTGACGGGACTTTTCTAGCAAATACCTGATTCAATGAGGAGGGACTTAGGGTACTTTGATTTAATAAAATCCAAAAGCAGACAACGTTGCGGGCACAGTTAATTAAACATCATAACCGTAAATGTTTACCTGAAGTAATTGTGCCATCTAAATCTTTTGAGGTGTAGACATAGGACGTTTGGTAATCTCCGTATCCAGAACTGTTTTGTTGATTTTTGTTTACTTTTACAACTGCTGCAGAAATATCGCTCCGTGTCAGCCAGCTCTTCTATCTGAAAATAGACAAAAATACTAATAAAAATTATATACTCTATAAGTGTGTGTGTGTTTTTTAGAGAACTACTAATTACTACGCGCTGTGCTGCAATCTTCAGTCAAACTTTTCCCCATATTGGTCCGGGTACCTCGTGTGTAATATACCATCTGCCTCTCTCTCGCAGTTCGTAAGAGTCGAGCATAGGTTAACTACCAATAAGACTCGCATTTAGCAGGGAGTAGGATTGACCAAATATATGCTAATAATAATGACCTGACATTTTATTGGATTAAGTTTAAGCCCGAAAGATTTACTCCACTCTTCAATGCTGACCAGATGATTGTTAATGACAACAATAGCGCTGTGGAGTTCTGAGAGGCGAGAGTGCGTGTCGAATCGAATGAGGAGGACAAAAACAATATTATACAATTTATGAAAGATGAGAAAGGAACAGGCAATAAAACACCGCCTTGAGGCACTCCTATTGTGACATTTAATAAGGATGACATAGATTCCGCCGCCTGAAGAAACTGACTTCGATCCTGAAGGTAACTATGAAACCAGTTTATTGCTGTCGGGGATACATTGTAAGTTTCTAAAACTGCCAACAACACGTCATGATCTACTGAGTCGAAGGCATTGCTGAAATCGGGCAGAGTTAACACCGTTACCATCTTGTTGTCCATAGCGAAACGGATATCATCCGATTTTGGAAAACAGGAAAAAGGAAAACTTTAGATAGGAAACTCAAGGGAAAACATAAAAATATAAGAATGGAGTAATACAAGATTATGTAAGAGGTAGAGGTGTACCTGCACGAAGCTGGAGAGGCAGTCTGCGAGCGGCACGGGCGCGTCGTGCCGGCCCGCCTCGGGCAGCTCCAGCGACAGGTCCAGGAACGGGTCCAACTTCTTGCTGTCCGTGCCGCACGATAGGCATCGGACCTGGGGGAGAGGGGGGGGAGGACGAACTTAACTACACGTTACGCTAATAGATTTGAGCAAGAATCGTGTTCTTGGTCGCTACCATAAATATAAAAAAATATAGAATTATAATTAAAAATGCGCCGCTCGATTTGCGACGGATTTTCCACTTGTCACGTCACGGAATCAAATAATCGTCGGCCAATCTTGGGTGCATGCGTACCTTTTCCGACCCCTTCGAGGATATGGGGGTGACGATATTTTTTTTACGAGTTTCTATGAAAGTGATACAAATATTATTACCCGCAATATCCCTTTCAACTACTCTTTTAAAGGATTCCATCTCCAAGGGGCAAGGGTAAAAATGGAAACCTATATTATTGGAATTTCGCTGTTTGTCACCAGTTTGTATCTCTTGAACCGTGATAGCTAGACGGTTGAAATTTTCACAGATAATATATATCTGTTGCGGCTATAAAACAACAAACAAAACAAAAAATACTAAAACCAGAATAAAATAAATATATAACTCCATACAATGTTTTTTGCCGTTTTTATCTATACAAATAAATAAAATTGAAGTGTCTGTATGTAATATTAAAATAACCGCTTTTTACTAAAAGCATATGTATATTTACAACAAGGTACTCATATACCAAAACATCTCATACAATTTTTGTTTGTCTGACCCTCTGCTTGTATCCGCTAATCTCTGAAACGGCTGGACCGGTTTTGACGGGACTTTCACTGGCAGACATCTGATGTAATAAGGAACGGCTTAGGGGAAACTCTTACGAAAAAACGAGTAATAGGAGAACGGATAGAAAGAATTATCTTTCCGTACTTATCTATTTCACATAACCTCTAAACGGCTAAACCGATTGGATTGAAATTATATACGGATATTCCCATAGTTTCCTTTATGATTTAAAAATACAATTGGACCCGGTAGGTGGCGCTGCTGTCATTAAGTCAACTACGAGCTTTTATATCAATTAAAATCTTATTTGCAGTTGTCAGGTAGCCGTTTTTCAGTACACTAACCTCACTCTGCAGCGTGCCACCGAAGACCGCCGTCACTATGGAGGCGGAGGGTGCTCGTGGCATGAAGCTACTTTCCCCCCGGTCTGGAGGCAACAGCTGAAGCAGCTCGGTGTGTAACCTGAACATCAATAATAATATGAAAATCTCTAAACCTCTATACCTAACCTCAAAAGAAACACAGGTTCTTCGTTATGGGTATTAGTCAAAGATACGTAGGAATAAATATAAAAACCATATAAATCCTATTAATATTATAAATACGAAAGTTTGTGAGTATATATATAGTTGTTTGTTACTCTTTCATGAAACTATTGGATTGATTTGGATGAAATTTTACAATAATATAGCTTATATCATTATTATTTATTATAGTTAGGCAGATCCAACTTCGAGAATTACACAGCGTCTTTTCGTCCAAAATACCGCAGTCCTTAAAAATCGAGGATTTCAACCAGAGCGTGATACCAGTGATGACCTACGGTGCTGAGACGGGGTCTTTAACTATGGGCCTTATAAAACAGCTCAGTTACGAAGCGAGCTATGGAAAGGGCTATATGCTCGGGGTTTCTCTACACGATCGAATCAGAAATGAGGAGATCCGTAGGCGAACCAAAGTCACCGACATAGCTCTGCCTGTTAGCAAGCTGAAGTGGCACATAGCTCGAAGAACCGATGGCCGATGGGGCAAGAAGATTCTAGAGTGGAGACCACGCACCGGCAAGCGCAGCATCCACCAACCAGATGGAGCGATGATATAGAGCAGATCGCAGGAACCCGCTGGATGCAGGTCGCGTTTGATAGGTCTAATTGGAAGTCATTGGGGGAGGCCTATGTTCAACAGTAGACGTCTTACAGCTGAAATGATGATGATGATAGCTTATACATGAGAATGACACAGGCTACTTTTTAACCGACTATATCAAAAAGAGGGTATGCTTTTACGCTATGGAGTTGGAAAAGGTTATTATGTCTGATAATTCACAGCAGGCGAAGCCACGGGCGGAAAACTAGCACAGAAATAAATTTATGTTCATTATTACAGTTCAAATCTTTCAGCTTTATTGCCATCCTATACAATAAAAAAAAATTAAAATCAAAGATTACCTATCCAGCATATATCTGAGGAATTCGTGGGCATCTTGTTGTTGGTACCCTCGAAACCTTGGAACCACTTTCCATATGACGAGGAACAAGCACTCCGGGGATATCGCGGCCTTCGACCCACACCCGCCCGTGTTCAGATTTATCAAAACCTGTAATTAAAACATTTAAAAATAAATTAAAAGGTAAAAAAGCTTTTTAGACAAAGCTTTTATTACTTTTCGAGTTGCTTTCAACGAGCCCTTTCATTTTTGATACCCATATTGTAGAAGTGCTTCAAAAACAACTATTCCGCCATATTGGACTTAGAATTACCCTATCGTGCATTGTCATCCAAACTAAACGTGTATACAAAATTTCAGCTTAATCGGGTGAAGATGTATACTTCAAAATTGAATTCTAAGATTCCACCCGAACATACATACAATGCA
>DVZL01005450.1:0-12049 GCA_018236625.1 Lasaia peninsularis
GGCAATGAAATGCTTATTCAGAAAAATCTGAAAAACATTTAAGAAAAGTTGCCCGACCCGGGAATTGAACCCGGGATATCCTACGATAGATACCTACAATATATACCTCTGCCAACCTTTTCAGCGGTATGGGTGTAAAAATTGTTTTTTTATTTACAAAAAAAATATATTTAAATATGTATGAATTACTCTAACATAATAAATGGGGGCGAAACTGTAGCTACATACTTTTTATTCAATAACCATATGCCTGCAAATAATATACCATACCTAAAACGTTTTTGTGACGTATTCTGTAGAAATTATAGATAGTCTTTCAAGTAATTGATACTTATTAACAGTGATGGACAAATGGTAGGAAAATATCATGAATGTTGTCATGAGTCATAGAAGATAAGCTTATCAATCTATAATGATATGAAGCTGATTCATGGATTAACTAACCATATGTTCAGAAAAAAAAGTCAAATATACCTATAACCATATGTATTGTTTATCAGATCAACATTTTTTTTTCAAATTTTGTAAATTTGTCCAGCAGAATGTAATTTTAATCAGAATTACCCTTACCAAAGAATAAATTTCCCACTTAACATTGAAGCCATTTAAGAAGTAAATGTATTTTTAATTTAAGTAAAACCTCAAACTAATAAAAAACTAAAAAAGGAGAAACCAAATTTAAATTTATCTCAGCATTTGACACTTTTAAAATTTATTTCAATCTGAAAGTAGTAATTAATGGCTTACCTCTCTTTTCTGTTTCTGGGCTTCATACGATGATAAAATATCTTTTGTGTCTTGGTCAACTGTCACCCAGCCCAGGTCTAATTCCTCTATAATTTGGAGATATAGTAAATCTATTGATACCCTGTCTATCATTAAGTCTAAGTCGTAACATGGATCCCAACAACTAAAAAAAACAATATGTATCATTCGATTAAAAGAATATTACAATGGAATGTATGTGGACAGAATAGACTTATGTGAATAAAATTCATAAAACCATCATCATCATCAGCAGCCTATTTTAGCCTCCCCATGTGTCATCTCCCGCTTTCACCATCCAGTTACTACCGGCTACCCTCTTTAAGTTGTCGGTCCACCTACCCAGAGGGCGCCCAATGCTACGCTCACTGAGACGCGGTCTCTATTCCAGAACTCATCGATAAATACATATAGTAAATAAATATCATAAATTTAGCATTATTATAAACACTTATTCATTATTAATACTATGGTGTGAGTGTTTTGTATATAGAGAACTTATCCATACATATTTTCACACCATCTCCCTTGCAGTGTAGGCAAAGTATAAAGGCCAAGTATTTGCCAAGCTTTCAGTTTCAGAGACTCTTGACATCATCCTTGTCATGTCGACCTAGTTCTCTCTGAATACCTACAGGTAAATGCCTGTGCATACTCAGAGAGACCTAGGTTTTTTTGCAATGTATACCTGTTTTGTCAACATATCCACAAAATTAATAAATGGATGAGGCCAAGGCCAGCAGATACAGGTACTAACTTATAAATTAACTCAAAGTATAACAAATTATATATTACAATAACTCAAGCATTATTATTTTATTATTAAAATAATAAAATAAACTTACCTCTTCCGTAATACTAATTTATCATCTGGTCTAACATACTTTTGAGATATATATGGAGATTCATAATCCTCTAGCTTTTTGAGACATGGTTGTCCATCTTTTGCACAGCTCCAATTGAAAAGATATAAAGAGAAATATTTTGTCAGATCTTTAGGCAAATTTATGTAACTACATGCTATATCAAAAACGTAGCCCGATGAATCTGTAGAAGACATGGACAATGGTATCCGATAACCATTCATTAAAAATACTTCTATATCAACTTCATGCATTTTCACTGAATGGGTTTCTTGCTGAGCTGATAACAGGAATGTACTAAGAAGTCCTGAATTTGCCAACACATTATTCTGACCAACTAAAAGAGAAATTTATTATGAATACATTTTATAGTGCGACAAGTATGTTAGACATTTACTTATATAATATTTAAGTACGGGTTATAAAAAAATTTGTAATTATTAAAAAATATAACTTGTAGTGTAAAAGTGATACTTTCAATTATTAGAATTGCTGGACTAAGGCTGAAATAATAAGTTGTTTATAGGTGGCCAAAATATTGAAAGGCCTCAAAAACTTTATTAATCACTCTTTTAAAAACTACAGCTCTCAACAAATACTTTACGTACCATAATTACATAAAATAGGAATATTGTTCTTAATGCCATAACTAGTATAGAAAAATATCCTAATATTGTTTTTTTTACAAATACATGTATAAAACCTATTTAAATGTAAGCAAATAATATAAGTGCCACAATAGCACATCTAACTAGATTTTCCATTTTGATAGTTGGCATCTTAATAACAATAATAATAAGCTGACCAATCTGTGAGGCCAATGAAATTCTTATTAAATTTGAATACAAATTACTTACTTAATTGAATATATTTTTCCAATAGCACTCTTCTTTCTTCTAACTGGGAATTAGTAAGAAATAACTTTTTCGGTGGGAAGTGTGGTAACTTTAGATGCGAATATTGAGCCTGCATTTGTTCATGAAGACTAAGTAATTGCTTATATCTAGCTGTGCAGTGGAAAAATCCATCAATATAGATGTTGTAAACCTAAAAAGTACAAACATATAATAGTAATAATATTTTTTAAATAACGGTTGAACTTTAGTACACAAACATGTAATTGAATTGGCCTTTATGATAATGAAAACATTTGTTCATTAAATATAAACAATTGAAGATATTGTTTACCGTAAATGTGATCCCATTGTCGTCGCGAAAAGTTTGCAAGTCAGGAATAGAAAAGTGCATTTTTGGCTTCCAAATATATAAAAATTAACATTCCTTTTATATCATCAAATATTGGTTTAGTTTTTATTAGATAGAACACTACATACGGTTCTCGCCCACTATAAATTTCAACTTGATTTAGTTTATAATTCAATTCGTCAGAAATGTCACTATGACAATTTACAAAAATATGAGTATAGACTATCCACAAGTGGTCAGTAGTCTATGTTCATGTTTTTGATAGCAACAGAATCGATTATCAGAATTATTATTTGAGTTACCTACCTTTTTTTTAAGTTATCTTTAGTCATCATAATTTTTTGATAATTAGTATCATTAATATAATTAATGCACAAATATTGGAAATTCCTTTAGTTGATATTGGTGTTGCGTTTTCGCCGAGTCTGGAGCACAGATAAAGCTTATCATTTTTGAATCTTGACACTGATTAATGACTATGGACAACCCTAATTTATGACTGTCATTGTTTTGTTTTCATTTAGGTATTGAATGTTTACATCTTGGTCGTCGGATCTCCGGTTTGATCTCAGAGCGGTATCTGTTGTTCTGTGATTTACATTTTATTATTTTAGCTTACAAAACAAATCTAGAAAGAAGGATAGCTACTGAAAGTATTTTTGTCAAGACTTAACAGTCTTGCATTATCTTATATAAATGATGTCTAATCTACCAGTTGTTGTACCAGCGATTACCATTCAATGTGATTGGAACGATGTTTTAAGGTACATATATAGTGCTGTATATATTATATTTTCTGCTCGTTGGAATAAACGCGTTTCAGTTATTGATTATCGTACTGGGGAGCGACAATAAATTATTTGTCATTGATGAAAGTGCAGCTTGTGGATGCAAAATATGCAGGAACCCCAGACAGGGCGGTGTTTAGGATAGCCTATGTAGTCATCAAAGAGCATAAATGAAACTAATGACAAATTATTTTAGGCCTGACCACTTTTGTATTAAAAATTTAGATCAAGTATAAAATTATTCTAGTACTGTCAGATCATTCAATCTTAATCCTTATCTCATATAACTCTGCAAAACTTTATAGAAACCCTTTTCTAATAAATTATTTTCATTGTGTTTCTTTATTATTCCTAAATATTATTCTACAAATTCTGCCTGCCTAGATTTTACTTATCATTTATACATTAATAAAGGTTTGCAGTGAATAACTTACCTGATATTAATATTTGTAAGAGCCAAAATAATTTTATTTTTATGTAATGATAAAGATTTCAAATAAATTTAATATGTCTTCACCTATTCATTAATTTGAATGTAGGATTAATAGCTTATATTCTATGTAGGATTATTATTATCAATTCAAATGAGAAATCTTTTATTTTTTTTTTAATATGTGAACAAAAGACAAAAAAAAAGATAGTACTCCCTCGCCCATTAATCATTCAAATCACTTATAATAATTAGAAAGTCAAGTTAACAGTTACCAGTTAAAGCCATTATTTTATATGTGTTGTGTCCTATAATGCTTTTCTTACAATTTAATATACAAATCCAAATATTAGAAACTGTGTAATAGTATTCTCAAAATAAATAAATAGGGTCTCGCCAAAGTCAAAGATATATACTCATGCATCTATAGGTTTAGTTTATAGTTTTAGGTCCTAGGATGTGACAGGAAACAAGTCTCACCACATTGGAAAGAAATCCAGACTTAGGCAACTCTATTATTTAATGATAGTAATTTTATTTTCAGATTACCAAAGGGTGAATGCTGGATATCAGCAAAGTATGTGAACACAAATAGTGTTCACGACAAAATAACAGCCACACATTCGGATGGGAAAGTTAAAATTACCTTTTCAGACAACTATAATTTATTATCACTGTCTAGCTTGTGCATTGTTTTGAAACACATCGAGTCTGATTCAAAAGTTGCATTTGTAGCTCCAACCAAAGTACATTCAATACACAGAAGGGCAATTCTTTCTGTGTCCGCAGCCGAAAATGCATTGGTCATTTCGTCTTGCGAAGGAGATAAACTTCTGGTATGGGACAGTAGAACCAGTAAGTCAAAGTTTTACTATTTTGCATTGTATGATGAATACAAAATTTTATGCCTGGGTCTGGATGTTCATTTTGTTAGCTATTAGGACTTGGTCTTGGACTTGAATGGGTGTCCATTACACCAAAAACAATGCAACCAATACAAGTAAGGTCAGGTGGGGTAAGAGGGACGAAGGGGGAAGAGGAACAGTAGCGTGTATATAGATAACTATAGAGTCCAGCTCTATAGTTACTTTGTCGGTAAAACATCGGTTACTTATTGCTGATAAGGTGTAGTTATTGTGTTCCAACACAGATTGCTCTGTAATGCACTTTTTCAAGAGCAGCTTAATAAGAAAAAAAACCAGTTGTCAAACGACTTAGTCACAGTGTTGGCAGTATTTTTATGTGCTTGTTTTCTCGTGAAAAATATCTGTAAGGGAGCTGATCTTGTTGGTAAATGTATTTTTGATTGAATATCTTTACGTTTTATATATTATTTTAATCATACCTCGCGGTTAATGCACTTTTTTTTGCTGATCAAAAACGTAACCAACAAAAAGTACAAGTGGGGCAAGAGGAACTGTCACGAGTGGGGTAAGAGAAACATATGTTTCTCTTTCCCAATTTCAGGGGTTCCAAACCGTTTTTTATACTATATAATTTTTATATTGCTCAAAATTTAATAAATATTTGATATGATAAGTATTAGGGTAAACCAGGAAGTGATTGCCTACTTTAAGAAAGATATTGTGTAAAAATACAGAAATCAATGTAAAGTAGATTGAAAATTAACTTTTGCGCCGGGTCACGGGCAGTCTAGGGTTCCCCTCCTTCCTCGGTCCCATCTGTTATGTGAGTTATATAAGCAATGGGCAAATACTGTACTGAGATATTTTAGATGATTTATTTTATTATTTTTAAAAAATATGCTAGTTTTGACTAAAAATAGTTAATATTCTGTTATAGAGTTTATTTGGTTATAAGGTAAAAGTAAAAAATGGTTGATAGTTTTTCAATATTTTACTTTATTTTTTTATGTCAATGTGTTTGAAGTATTTAAGAGAGCAATAGCTATATGATTTACCCTATATAATAATTTGTTTGTAAATATGCCTACGATCTATGGATGATAACACAAACATGTAATTAGCTTATTTTCAGGTTATATCTATTGGTGTAATTGGTCTATTATATTGGAGCAATATTATATTATGTTATATTTGAAATAATTTGTATCAAATAAACTGTGACATGCCCATATACCTGAAGCAGTAGGTAGAGGTGAATGGTTATGCATCCATTATTAGCAGATGACATTATTTTATTTCTATTAATATATTGATTGTATACATATTAATATATTTAATTGTATACATTAATGCTTAGTAATGTTCCAGGTGAAGAGTTGTTGGATTTAGTGGGCCATGGGGGTCCCATATACAAATGCAGATTTTTTCCATCGGGGATTGTAGTTATCTCAGCAGGAGCTGATGGATCTTGTAGGATTTGGTCTGCTGAGTCAGGGATTAATCCTGTCACCTTAAAAGGTCATACAATGTCCGTTGCTGATGTCTGCATTGTGGAGAAAGGGAGAAACGTAATCTCAGTCAGCAAGTAATTTTATTCCTTTTTTTATTAAATTTAAAACGGAATACAACTAAATATATGTTTCTCAACCAAGAGTCTGCAAGGTTGTTTGAAGAGCTCATATTTTCTAATAATTGTAGAATCAGGGGTTACATTATAGAAATATTTAATTTAGATTATAATCTTAACTTTTTAGGGATGGATTAGCAAAACTATGGGATGTAGGTGAATCCCGGTGTATTGATAATATCATTCAAGCACCTGGTCCTATCAACTGCTGCGCTATTGGTGTATCATCTGATATTGCAGAAACAGAAAGTGAAAGAGAGGTGAGTTTTTGTTATGATTTTTCCTTGGCTACAATCAAAGGCTAAAGCAAAATTTTTTATAGTTTCTTATATTTGTCCAAAATTCTGTATATCAACTGTACATCTTCCAAATATATGATTGATCTTTTAGTGACTTTCTTTCAACAAACACATTTGAATTTTTTTTTACTGCCTCATTGATCAAGGTGTAAGTAAGGTGTCATGAACATAGTTGTTTGTATTCCTGAGTATGTGTGTTTATTACATTTATTCTTGTTCCTATTTAAGTATTTCTTTATGTATATTAGTGTCGTTGTCTAACACCCATAACTCAAACATTTAATTTGCTTACTTTGTTAGATCAATTTGTGTCTTGTGTCAAATCCAGTAGTATTTATTACTAGCTGTGGCCGCGACCCCGTCCGCGTTTTTAACTATTTTATTTTATACATTCCTAAAATAAAATTCTAAAATAAAAGTACCTTAAGCCTTTCCTTATTACATCAGCTGGCTGTCAGTGAAAGTCCCATCAAAATCGGTCGAGCCGCTTAAGAGATTAGCGGGTACAAACAGACAGACAGACAAACATAACTTCTAAAAAATGATAATTTGGTATATTTTGTACCTTGTAAAATATACATGTATGCATTAAGTAAAAGGCAATTATTTTGATATTACATAAAAACACTCAAATTTTATTTATTTGTTTACATTGTTATTATTATAATAAAATACAGTAGTTGTCTATTCTACAGATATTGTATATTATTTTTTAAAATCTGTAATATGGTTATTAAGTAGGTAATTTAGGTATCTCATCACAAGGATTCTTAAAAGGTATACAGGAATAATGTCACATTATGTGCTCTCAAGTTTTGTAGTGCACTTCTTATTTCTATCTTCCAGAAGCATGACGGATTTGTAAAGAACTGGCAGGCAAAGAAGCTGACAGATTGTCATATATTAAGAAATACATTTCGCCTAAAGACACCAAGGAAAAGTAAGAATATTTGTTATGTCCCTTCAATAGTGGTATGATTTTTAAGATACCGTCCCAAAAAGGTAAAACGGTATCCAATTACTAAAACCGCTGTCTGTCTAGTGTCAGTCTACTGACAAGCAGACACTTGCCCAATTACTACGATTCGCTGTCTGTCTAGTGTCATCCTAGTATTTCATAAACCACGTTTGGTAGATGGTTGACATTTCCACAGATTTTGTATTTCTGTTTCCACTATGACAACAGATACTAAGAGACAGAATAAAGTAAATATTTAAGGGGGCACCCATACAATACACGGGTTTTTTGGGCGTTTTACAGATGTTACTTCTTACGGTCATGGTCGGTTTTTTTGTTGCTTGACAAATGCAAGATACAAACTAGATACAACAAATGTTTTGTTTATTCGTTGATAACTCGAGGTTTAGATATTTAGCCTCTTGTATAGATTTGCCTCTATTCTTTAATTTACATCACTCGTTTTATCCAGGACCAATATTCTGTTCTACCAGACTTGCGTTAAAAAAGAGTAATTCCCGACAAAAATTTACGCAACCAGTTTCTAGACAACCAATAGATGTCGCTATGCGTATTTAGATCGCGGCAGAATCGCACAAACTACTAAGATCGAAATATTGAGTGCATAACCTACTCAAAAAAATCCTTTTCATGCTTTGTAAAAAGAGAAACATGCGTATTTGATAAAATAATTAATAGAATTGGGCATTACTTTACGGATATACACATTCAAACAAACATATATTGTGCAACTCAATCAAGCAATACAGCCTCAATGTACTTACATTTCGCCTCGCAACCGAAGCATCTTCAGAAGAACTATGCCATACTCCACGACTGTAGCTCGAACTGTCTTTCAGATTGGGACCAACAACAAAATCCTAGTGGTGGGATGCGAGAGTGGACTAGTACTTGCTGCTCACATTGCAAAGAGAGAAGAAATTTTCCGTACACAACTTGATTCTGCCTGCAACGCTTGTGTTGTCATGGGAGAGACCGTTATCTTCGGTTGTGAAAGTGGAAAGGTAAATTTTGCAATGACCATTCTAATGGTGTATGTTCTTCACAGTGCCATCATACAAGTTTTAGATATTCATCATCATCATTATCAGCTTGTCTTAGTCCACTGCGGGCCGTAGGCGGCCTCCCCCAGAGTGCGCCATATGACCCGATCCCCCGCTTTCACCATCCGGTCTCTACCAACTACCCCCTTTGAGTAGTCGGTCCATCTGGCTAGGGTGCCCAACGCTACGTTTATCGAGTGTTAAGTTTTAGATATTGAATTTATTAAATTATGTGAAAATCAAACAAACAGGACATTTTTAATCCCGTCAAAGCTCGCAGACTACATTCATTATGGGCAGATCAGAGAAAGAGTGGGATGAAAAGAGTTTTTGGAAATAAAAGATTGACAAAATAAATATACAATGAGAACGTAGATGGTTGTAGGCTTCCGAGGAGAGATTAACATCCCCTGACCAACTTGCTCGTGTGTTATCAGAGGGTCGTGTCCAGTCTAAGAAACCGGCGTGTTTGTATGAAGAGAGTGATGAATGTAGGGGGAATGTATTTAGGAATAATTATACTTACTCATTACGCTCTCTACCACCACTGCAAGAGAGTTGGCGTGAAGATATGTATATAAGACTGAAGAAGATCCTAAATTTTGTTTCGGGAATGTTTTGTATGTGTGTGTGTACTTGTTATAATTTACCACGAAGTCTGGAGATTTCACTCATGACAAAGGCCTACGTGTGCACATTAATGTTAACTCTCTAAACTGGTCAACCTATCTCTTTGCCAGCTTTGTAAGAGTGACATAAGCGGCCCAATGGAAATGAGAGTTCAATATTGCGATAAGTCGTTGTTAGAGGTGTAATCCATAATATATAGTACCTTTAGCTTCACGTTAGACATTTTACAGGATATTGTGGCGCGAACGTTGTGCAGGGTTCAAATCTAAAAACGCTATTTTACTTAGTGTTTGTAAAACAGTAGTGGTATTTTGTATGGCTATTTTTTATATTTTATTCGACCCTTACGCTCCTAAGATATTTTGTTAGTTCATAACTGTTTACAACTAAGGTGGTTAAATATGTAGCTGATAAAAATACTTGCGATTGCCTGTACCGTGCGGGCGAGGACTCTTTAAAGCGGTCTATCTATAGCTGTCAATGTCAGGCGGTGTGAAATTCGCCTGATTAGCTAGTTTACACTAAAACTCAGATCTATTAGCTCCTAAAACAAAGGGTACTAAAACTTAGGCATTACGAATATTAACATTGATGGAAAGTGGCGGTAATTCAGCTGCACGCAAACTTATTTTAGGTACGTGCTATCTTTTTCCAATGAAATAAGAAACGAAAGACATGGAACATTTTAGTCGTGTCAAATTAGTCAGAACACAATAACTTGTACAAATTTAATGACATATTCTGAGGTATAGACTAAACCTCAATAGAAATGTCAAAACAAACCAATCTGACAGGACTAAAAGTCTTTTACCTCTCTTTTTCACTTGCGTTGAAAGAAAATATCGATAACTTAAAATAAGTTTAATCAACTGCACTATAAAAAATAATTCAGACTACAAAGATCCATATATCTGTTCCTCAGAGGTTAAGAATGTTAACTCAAATTTTTGTCAAATTCATGTTTAAATGGGAAAAACTTCCTTATCACAATGGTACAAAGCATTAAATCCTACGACGAATATTTAGGCCCGCCAAAAATTGGGAGTTAATATTCTTCACCTTGAGGTACAGATATGTAGGTACTATTTAATAATGAAACACAAGTACAATTTAAAATTAAAATAGAGGATACATAATCAGCATTGTCGTTAAAATTTCAGATAATACATATCAGTATAAAGGACGGGGTGGTCGTCAAGGAACTACACGAATCGGCAAGCCCAGTTCTCAGCTTGGCAGTTTTGCACAATAAGCTGTATGTAGCTGGGAGACAAGATGGGAACTGTGCTGTTATATCCCTCCGGGAGATGCACAGCAAGCTCCGGATACAACTGACTGGTTCAGACTGTGATGGTATCAGGGATATAGCGTTTAATGGTAGATGGGTATTATCCGCCAGTCGTGATTCGTATATAAGAAAGTATGACTTCAATCAGATTAATGTACACTTTAAGTAATTGTGACATACGATACTCTCTGCCTACTCCGCAAAGGACCTGGCGTGAATGTATGTAATCATAAAGTATGTTTAAGAAAACACAATATAAATAAACCATTATTTATTGTCAATTCACTTTAAATGTATTTTCATATCTATCTCTTGAAACATATACAGGTGTCTGGAATCTAAAAAAATGTTTAGTCTGGAATAAAGTCAAGTATGATGACTTACCCTTAATAGATTTTAATATATTGTCATTATGTAATTTCTTAGCGGGTATATCAATAAAATGGTGTTCTGCTATTAAATATTTTTTATTAATAATTTCAGGCAAGGTTATCCCCTTTTTAAGAAACGGGGTTAGTTTACTAAGACTTAACTGTCTGTCTGTCAGCAAGCTGTGTTTGATGAGGTATCAAAGTCGAAATGTTCACAGATAATGTATTTCTGTTGCCGCTATAACATATATACTAAAACCAGTATAGCATTCGGGCTCTCATACAACAAATGTGTTTTTTTTTGCCGTTTTTATAGATAATGGTAAGGAATAATTTAGTTTGGGAAACTCGCACTTGACCGGTTTTAAACATATGCGAAGTTGATCTCTTCCATGTTAGATATAGTGCTGCATAAGCAATCGTTAAATATATTATTGTCATCAAATTGCATTCAAGGTTTCGCATATTATCATTTTAGTTGTAATAATTAATAAATAAATATCTCTGGACCAATTACACAAATTGATCTAAACCCAAAGTAAGCTAATTATATGCTTGTGTTATGGGTGTTAGTCAACAATATTAGTTGGGAATCAAACGCAAGTCTCGCGGTTCGATGTTGGCTTTGAGCATATATGTTAACTCCTCGACTATCGAGGCAGTCATATTTACTTATTCTACTAATATTACTAACGCGAAAGTTTGAAAGTATGAATGGATGTTTGTTAATCTTTCACGAAAAAACTAAAAAGTACCTTCACGCCTATTATCCCCGAAGAGGTAGGCAGAGGTGTGCTAGTATATACACGACTCGTAGGTCCAGTAGATATACAAGAACACACCCACGATTAGCCAAGGTACTAGGGCCCTGATGTGATAGGTGGCAAGCCTATC
>DVZL01005451.1:0-12048 GCA_018236625.1 Lasaia peninsularis
CACCCCACGCTTTTTACTCTGAATTAAATTATTTTGTTAAAAACTTAAGTTTGGTTATTCCCAAGAAGGATCTATAAAAGAATGTATTAATCCTGGTGGTCCTTATAAGGATAATGAGGAACTGTTTTCGTGTTATTGCATTATCATCGGTCCTTGAAAGGTGTGCAAAGTTTCGAATTAATCCGACTGCTGGAACTTGGCGAAAATCAAGCTTAAAGATTCCGCTACATGCATACATGCATACATACATACATACATACATACATACGTACAACCCAAGCTAATAAAAGCGTATTAAAAAATTTATACGCTGTAATTTTTTATCATTTTTTATGTGATAAGACAGGGATTCCCATGATAGTAAGAGACAATTGTGGTTTACCATAGAAAACAAAAAATATTTGTCTGCTAGAAAAAAAATCTTTGTCATTACGTGAAAGAAGCAAAACAAGTACGAGTAGATTTTTTTGCCAACTCTACGTCACTGCTTTGCAGAAATTTGAGTTTAACTCTTGAAGTATTTAAGCATGATATATATAAAAAATAAAAAGATTCTCAATCCGACTACATGTTTGTGTTACGCGATTACTTCGCTAATTGTAAATGGATATTGGTGATTTTTTTATGGGATAAGAGAGCGAACAAGCATATTGGTATCCTGGTAAGAGACAATCAAGGTGTAAAGACACCATAGATGTTGTAGGTGCGCCGCTGCCCCGCGGTCGGGCTGTTAGAACTTATGTGTAAGTCTACCGGCTACCCTACCATTTTTCTTCTTGCTCGCCATACCATTATTGTTCTGGTTTTGGAGTTATTTACTTAGACCGAGACAATGCGATATTTTTGTCAAAATTAAAATTTTGACAAGTGAGGCTTTAGAGTTAGTAACAATTGATTCTGAACTTCTTCAAATTTCAACAAAAACAGAAAAAAAAATTACAAGAAAATAGAATTGAAGTCAGTTTTTTTTTTTCAATTTTACTTCGTTCAAATTATTTAATGTACATCACTAAAAGTTATATAAGTAAACTCTATTAAGCTAAAGGGTTTTATGGGATAAGACAGCGAACAGTTACACTGGTCTCCTGATGGTAAGAGATTACCGTGGCCTATAGACACCATAGATAGTGTAGGTGCGTATCTCTCTGTGGTTGCACTATTAGACCGTATGTGCAAGTCTACCGGCAACTCTACCCTTCGGACCGAAACATGACAATGTCATTATGACGTCAGGAATAAGAAGAGTGGTGGAATCCTGCTCGGCCGAGTTGCTGCACAGCACTCTACCATCAGTGGTCATGTTGGAATTGACCCAGTTAACCTATGCTCCCCTCTTATGAGGTCCCCTCTTACACGAAGGACACCGGATCAACACGGAGAAAATAGGGATATTGATCAATCCATGGACATCTCGTTTATCGTAATCGATTAGGGTGATAGAGCCCTACATCCCTAATTTCGTGAAGGGTGGCAATGAAACATTTTATGAGACTCTACAATTATGTTTTTACCTTCCCAATGCAGCTTACTCTCTCAGATTTCTCTTTCTCTATAGAAATAAACCAAATTGTTGTTTTACGAGATTTTATTTATTGGTGATACTAGTTTTGTAGTATGTTTTAAAAACTCTTTTGGATTTATTGTATGGTTTATAAGTAAATATCGTTACGCCCAATCTCCAAAGGGGTATGCAGAAGTAGGTACTTAGCAAACTATACACTTTTTTTGTTTTTGTTTATTTTAGATATAAATGTAATTAGATACATTTTTAGTTTTTAATGTTCTGGTATTCTTTTTTCTTTTTTTTTATTTTGTTCCTAATTTATTTTGTCTTTTTTATGCATCTGCCAATGTTGATTCTTTTCTCCTGTTGGACCAAAGGTTGGCTGGCAGATAATGCTATACGCATTAAGCTCGACTTTTGTATAACATATTTGTATATGATGTACAAAAAAGATTAAATAAATATGCACCCAAGATATTAACAAACGATTTTAGGTCTAATGGTATCAAAAATTACAGTTGCAATTGCTAATCGTGAGTGCATAAGTACCTTTGTCGGGGATATGAGCAATAAGATGTTTATTCATTTGTTTTAATTTTCGTAAAAGTGTCCACATTGAACTTAAAATACAAAAATAATTAAATAAGTTTGAAATACTTTTCTGAATTCGAATTGTCTATTCGCAGGAGTAAGCTATAAATAACAGGCAAGGAAGAAACAGGAATAAAACAGACAAGAGTTTGACATTGCACTTGAGTTAATGACTAAATATATAAATATTTCTGGACCAACAATATGAATTTAGCAAAGTTAGTAAATTACATGAAAAAAATACTTACTTTTAATATGAGTGTTAGTTGACGGTAATAATAAATAAGTATACCTACATATACCTGTGTGCCTGTTCGCTGTCTTATACCATAAAAATGCGACTGTTTTTGGTATTTTTTATGTAATAAAAATGTGAACTCACTTTCCATCAGGGGAGCTGTGAGTCATTGTACTAAGCTTTCAAAAATATGTAAAAAAAAACAAACACATGGATTTCCTGATGGTAAGAGATAACCGCGGTCTATAGACACTATAGTTATTGTAGGGGCACCGCTGTAATTTGGCCAGGGTGTTAGGCCTGGGGTGCAAGTCTAACGGCTACCCTACCTTCCAGACTGGAACACACATTTTCATTATGGCGGTAGGAATAGGTAAGGCGATGGATTCCTACAAAAGTTGCTGCACAGCACTCTACTACCAGTGATATTGTTGGCAATGATCATGATAACATATGCTCGCTACTGACGAGCTGCCTTGTAGGAATTTTGTCTATTCTACACAGAGGACCTGCAACAACACGGGGAAAATCAAAAATGAAAAAAAAATGTATGATTATTACTCTGTATACTCTGACAATTGTCATCGGATATTGATAATTTTGGTTTTGTATGATAGGTATACGAGTCCTAAGTTTGTGGTGGTAGGTGATTACCCCACGTTGTTCTGGGTTCCGTTGTAGAATAAACCAACTGCCTTCCACCCAGGCAGCTCGTAAGAGGCGAGCACAGGGTCTATTGTCACGAACACCGTTAGACGTTTATTAGGTGATAGAGTCTTGCAGCGACTCGCCTGGATTAGTACCAATTCCTGCCGCAATAGCGTCAGCGCACGCCATTGTCGTGTTCTGGTTTGGAGTGTAGGGTAGCCTAACTTACACTCGCAAGAGGCTTACCATTCCAGTGCGTTTCTTATCATCAGGAAATCCGTCTGCTTGTTTGCCTTCCAATATCATTAAAAAAAGTTTTAGTGCTTTTTGAAATATGAACAAATACACTTAGCGCAAGTTTTTGCTTTAGGGTTAGGTCAGCTCGGGGTATATGTTTAGATACTAATTTATTTATAACTATGACGTATCAGCAGTCTATTTTGCAAATATCTTTCACGTGGTCTACCCATATTTTCATTCGAAAAAAAACACCATAAAGACTTTTTTCCATTTTTGAATTTAGATAATTTTTATTTCATTCAACTGTTTTTAATTTTCGACAATTGTTTTAGATGTAAAAGAATAACCAACTCAACAAAAAAGAATTTGAAATCAGTCTAGCCGTTTACGCGTGATGGCGTGTACAAAATAAATATACGAAAAATTAAAAAAAACAACAACATTATATGATCCAGTTGAATCTAACATCTTACTTTATAATAGATTAGATTATAAAATATTTTACTTCACGTAGACTTTACAAACGATTCCATTGACGCGTCTATATAATTCTAAAATATACCATCGGATATGAACGCGGCCACTCACTAATACTAACAAAATTTTATTGGACATCACGTTCATCTATGCCCTTTTTGGTTTATTTACGGAGAAAGTTTTATTCCCGCTATTAGAACTTTCTTAGTTAATAACCTCCGTAATTTAAGTTATCTGTCTATTTGTACCCGCTAATCTCTGAGACGGCTAGACTGATTTTGACGGGACTTTCGTTGGTAGAGAGCTTATGTAATGAGGAACCGCTTACGCTACTTTTATTTCAGGATTTTATTTTAGAAATGTATAAAATAAATTAATTAAAAACAAATAAATAAAATTGGAGTGTCTCTATGTAATATTAAAATAACCGCATTTACTAAGTGCCTATTATGATAGTAAATTATAAAAAAATAATGGGATAAGACAGTGAACAGGCACACGGGTCTCCTGATGGTAAGAAACAACCCTTTTTCCACCAGCAATTTCTTTTTTCGTTCGTTATAGCATTTGAGCAGAATTCATTTTAAATTGTAGCCCTTTGCGAATTCTCCTTTATGATTGATTAAGGAGTTTTATTTGATCTCTTTTTCCCACCAAATGTTGCTTCTGATCTAAGATCGTTCGTTTTGATATTTGAGATCATTACTTAGGATTCCATACCCAAAGAGTAAAACCGGAACCCTGTGGCTAAGACTCCGCTGTCCATCTGTCTGTCACCAGGCTGTATCTCATAAATCGTAATAGCTAGAAAGTTGAAATTTTAACTAATTTTTTTCCGCTATAAGAACAAATACAAAAAATAGAATTTAACAAAAAACGTGTTTTTTGTCGTTTAAATAGATAATAGCGCGGAACCCCTCGACTCGTATTGGGCCGGTTTTTTTATTAGATAGAGGCACTCTTCTGATGGTAAGCGATATCCGTGGTCTAAAGATACCACAAATGATGTAGGATTTTAAGGCCTGATGAACAAGTCTACCGGCTGCCTCATCCTCCGAACCGGAACACGATTATGTCATAATGGGTACAGGGATAGTTGAGAAAGTGGATCCCTAACCGAGCGAGAGTTAAACACTGGTAGATCTCCAGTCAAGTATAAGATCAATTAGCTCAAATATATATTCGGAAAACAAAATCTATGTTTTGTCAGTTTCCGTAACAAATAACGGCGACTTACGTAACAAACCGATCTTACTTTGGAGTAAGATCGGTTTCTTACGGAAATTGTACGAACGAGGTCAGGAATCGAACCTGGAGCCTAGCGGTTGTTCACCACCAAACGAGGTGATCGAAACTTATTAAATTCTATTCTTTATAAGAACCCAAATTATGTTTAAGTAATCTAATTGAATTAGGTACCTACGCTGGAACTCAACTTGTGTTTAAATATACTACAAATATTATAAACGCGAAATTTTGTATGAGTATGGATGGATGTATGGATGTTTGTTACTCTTTCACGAAAAAACTACTGGACGGATTTGGATGAAACTTTACAGTAAGATAGCTTTTACATGAGAACAACATATTTGCAACTTTTTAAAAGACTATATTAAATAGAGGGTATATTTTATGCAACAAGTGTTATAAGTGGGAAAAATTCTGCTCTTTGAAAGTTATCTATGTTATTTAAATTACTCACGCGGGTGAAGCCGTGGGTGGAAAGTTAGTTATAAATAAAACACGTTTATTATTATTTCACGTTTCTTTGTTACTTATTTCTATGAGAAATATCCTAATCACCCAACTTATTTAGTTTTCAATATACTTAAATTCTCTTATTAACTTTGACACCATTGTTTAAGTGTATTATAATTTTGTATATTAACTTCAACTAAAGTAAAAAAATAATGTTACAGGTCACGCTAAACCACCTGAATCTTCGCCAGAGGGAGCCGAATCAACAACACCAAAGGGCTCGCCAGAACCAAATTTAGATAGCCACAATGACCTCAAGTCGCCACATCAAGAAACATACCATCACAATGGAACCATATCTGAAAACATACCTCCGATGAGTCACGATATCCCACCACCCATGCCTTATGGTGGAGAAGAGAGGCTCATGCAACAGCCAACGTTTCCTTTCCCACCATTACTAATGACACCACAGATGGACAATACAGAAGCTGTGCCAACGGACTTACGAATCGCCGCCAAAAACAATCCATGCCATTGTGGTAATGCAGGGCCAGAGATCGAAGAACCACAAAATTTAGCTTATCGTAGAAGAGAAAAAGAAAGTGACAGTGAAAGTGACACTGAGATTGATCTAACATCGCATTCTAAAGATGATGATCTACGTGAATCAGAAAGATTGGCTAATAGAATAGCTACTAGTATATTCAGAACCGATACTGTTTTACATGATTTGTTGCCAAATGACCTTAGTATGGGTGTTAAGAATGTTAATGAGCGGAATATTGGTAGAAATATCCCGATGTAAAGTTAAGGATACTTGCTTAAAAATACAAACACAGTGGTGTAGCAATAGTGAAACGATAGTGGCCAAATATTGATAGCTGCGAAAATAGATGGTATAACTTATTCAATTTATTTTCAAATTCGATTTTTTAATGTTTTAGATTGTCTTTATGGTCTTGTGTGACATTATAACAAATGTTGTTTTCGAAACCCTATCCAATATGGACATATTTGTATAGAATGGTGATCATTTATGTGAAAAGCAGAGTATTCTTTGCGAGAATTTTATAATTTCCAAAAATATAAAGTAAAAATATCCCAATTTGATAATATGCCAAAGGCCAATCATTGTTGTGCTACCTACTGTTTAAACATGTAGATATTGTATGTTTATTTTTACACCTAATATTAATAGCATATAATGCTTTTGTAGTTAAACGTAATTTTAGATTATCTTTAATATATTCGTAGAAAAACAATTGTAATTTGGGAAACGTAATAATAGATTGAATAAAGAAAACACTTTTATTTGAAAACATTAAGTTTTATTATCACAATAACACTTCGTTTAATATTATGCTATTATGTGCTAAATGATTTTTACACATTAATGAAATGAAAATTAAAATTAAATACATTTTTGCCAGAAGTTATTTTATATGATGTAATATACATATAGATGTACTAACTCTACTACTCTTACGCTAGCGCCAGTACGTAATAGTACTAGAGCTATATATGTATAAAAGTTTTATTTAAACTCACACATATAGTTTACACCACACCTGAGAAAATCAGTTTCCAAGTACAGACCAATAAAAGTTTCATATAAATTGAACTAGATGGCACTTATATATTATCCTTTAGCATTTTTTGTGAGCTCCTATAGATGAAAGAAACAACTCTAAGCTTTTAAATTAATGGAGTCAACACCATCGGAACCACTATGTTACAGTTACAGGAAATGCTCGGAAGTTTTGTCGTTTTGTAATTTTCAAATATATATTTATGATATAGGTAGTTGTATAAAAGCTGACAAATTTTAACTAGACCAATCACTTTCTCTTAACTTTACTTTTGTCCGTTCCACTATTGTGTCTCTTTTACGCTAAAACTCGTTAAGGTAGGTTTGCTGGATTTATTTCATTCGATTCTGACTTATACTTATACGAACAAAAATATATTAATATTATTACCAATTACAACCCCACGTTAAATTTGTTGGACATCTAATTTAACAGATTTTTTTCATATTTTAAATGAATAACGTACATATTCATATAATTTTGTTTCTGAAATCAGAAAAATATCATTAATAACTTAAGTTTTAGCTAATCCAATTTTGGTAACCGGCTATTATAAAAAATATTTTTAATTATAACTAATCTGTAAAAAGGTAAACGTGTTTTTCATTCAAAATATGAATAAGCGGAAGTTTCACCAAGCGCCAACGATGAAGAAAGATCCAGAATGTATTAGTTGTTCACTCAAATAATTATTAGTGTTTCCTGTGTTTCTTCTAATGAACAGTGTGAAAACCCTGTGTAAGCGCAGTTATTTCAAGTTCCAAAGAATATTAAAGTCAGCCTTATCAGCATTCTTAAGTGCCATCAAAGCTCAATACAAATAGTGATATTCTTGTAACAAGCAAAATTAATTATTCATTATTACAACGAAAATTTAAAGTACTTCAAACAATAAAAGAATTAACACAAATTTTATGCAAATTGTGGACTACATACAAGGAAACGTCAAATTATTTGCGTAGGTACATGTAAGTAAAAAATGATAATATTTTAGTTACGAATGCTTAATAATCTATATTCAGTCATTCAAAACAGTGTTATTAAGGACAGATAACAACAATTTCAAATATTTACACCAACATAACCTAAAGAAAACTTAAATATAATTTTGCTAAAATCACTAAGAGCTACGTAGAAATCGTCTTTTAATATGAGATCCATTTGTATGGTAAAGTCATCGAAATACATAGTTGCAATTCAAAAAATCTCGATACAAAAATATTTCACCGCATATTTTTATCAATAGCTTCCTACTTTTATTACCTCGATGAATTATAGTTTAATGGCGATGATAAAGAAATAATTGTATCAAATAAAAAGTAAAGAGACAATAAGAACTTAATAAAAACAAGAGCTTGTTTTGACTTTGACAACTTCACAAAACTCGCGGAAAGAAAGGTTGACCACTCTAGACTTATCAATACTATTTATCAACAATAGGTCTACGTCCGAAGCCTAATCTTCAGATAGGACCTTCGGGTTCATGATTTTACTGCAATGAGTGTTAAAAATAGCAAAGTGCATTTTTTTAACACTACAATTTTAATATAGGTAGTTTTATACAATTATTTTGTTGTATGATTGAATATTGTAATTTATATGAAGTCAATCTGGTATTTATTTCTGGACTCCTTGTAATGTTTATTCTTCAATACATGAAGATAACAATAATATATACTTGACATATCTCTTGTTTTTATTAAGTTCTAATTGTTTCTTTACTTTTTTACATCGCCAGATGATAAAGAAATAATTGTATCAATTCGAAATATTCAATCATACAACAAAATAATTGTTTTGTATTGCTAGTATCAAAAAAAAATATGAATATAATATTAGTCATTTTCATATTCATAAAAGCTTTACTTAACAAATTGAAATACTTAGTTCACGGATGTTATCAAAACACTCATTTTAAACTTTAACCAGAATTTTCATTGAACAGAGAATTCCTACAAGTTTCTCATATTCACATACTTTAGCGTTACAAAAACTAGAATAAGATCTGAAACAAATAATAAATAAAATGAATTGAAACTTAAAAAATCCTAAAAATTTGTGACTGTAAGTACCAGTTTAAACAAACAATTTTGTGCACGTATTAAATAAGTATTGAATGTATTAACTATACTATAATAAAACTTAAGAGAGTGAATTTTATATATTGAAGGTATTTAAAAAAGTCTCGATTGACTAAAATCAACTAAAGTCGACTAGGTTTGGGTTTCCTTTTTTAAACAGGCAAACACATTTTTAACATTTTGAATTAGAATGTTTGCCTGTCTGTCTGTTTCCCGGCCGCGATTCAAACTAAAACTTCCGAATCTATCGCAACGAAATTTGGCTAGGCAATAGGCAAGGTAGGCTATAAGCTGATTATTACCCAGTTTACTGAAGAGTTTTCCGTGGGAGAGGATAAAAAGCCAAAATCTTAATTTGGCTGTAATTTATGAACCTGCAGTCCGATTTCTTTTATTGTTTTTTGTTATAAGAACGGAACAGTGTGCGGATGCCGTAATTTTTTCCAAGTCGTAAGTTGAAAAATTATTACCATAACAAGTCTCACTATAAATGGTCGAACTACCATCATAAGTTGGAACCCGGAACGTACTCGGATCCTTAAACGTATAGGTCATCTTAAGCCAGACAATTGATTAATCTGAATATTAAGAATCTTAAGCTGGAAGATAAGTGGAACCGTTATAAAAAAAAATCTCAGATCATGTAATAGTATTAAGTAAACATGTTATGATCTGAAACTTTTGTTTTTGTAATTGCTCGAGAAATTGCAATTTTGCTGCTCGATGCTAAAATCGTGGACGAAGTCGCGGGCGCAAATAGTTAAATAACAAGCAACTAGAGACATCGTCCATCATGATGCGAACACCAGGCTGGAGACAATGCGTCAGCTCGTATATGTCGGGCCAGGAGCCGCGCTCGAGCTCTCTGCATCCGCGCTTCCGCCATATTTGGTCCGTATGTGGGGTCGGACCACAGGCGTTCCGCTACTGCCGCTGCTCGTGGCCACACTCGGGCATCTGAAAATCCATTTGAGAGAAAGCATGAAACCTAGAAATATAAGCATAGAAAAAATAATATTAGAATATATTTTATTTCACATAGATTACACGGCTAATACTTGTGACGTTAAATAATTACCACTCACTGAAAGATCTGACAAAAGAAACTCATGGGGCTTATGTTTTTATCTATGTTTTAAAATAACGTTAACAGTATAGCCAAGTATTTTCATAAGCTACACTTTTTTTGAGTTTACGTAATGTTAAATCTTCCACATGATTGAAAAGTTTATTGTATTCTCTAAAGTCGGGACCCAAGATTAAAGAGTAAAATAACGGAACCCAAACTATCTATCTACCTATCACCAGGCTGTGTCTTATTATAAATTTTATACTTATATATTTCTGTATTGCTATAATAACAATTACTAATTTTTTGAATAGTATAATACAGTAAACAGGCACACGGGTCTCCTGATGGTAAGAGACAACCGTGGCCTATAGACACCGCTGCCCTGTGGTCGGGCTCTTAGACCTTATGTGCAAGTCTACCGGCCACCCTACCCTCCGGACTGGAACATGACAATGTCATTATGGCGGTAGGAATAAGTAAGGCGGTGGATCCATACCCGGGCGAGTTGCTGCACAGCACTCTACCACCTAGTTAATGTCACGGTGTTGATGACAATAGACCCTGTACTCGCCTCTTACGAACTGCCTGGGTGGACGGCAGTTGGCCTATTCTTCAACGGAACCCGGACCAACACGGGGAAAATACAGAATAAATTCAATACTTAAAGAGCTCCCATGAAATATACGTCTTATTAAATGATCCGTTTGCTTAAAATCTCATAAAAAATATTCACTAATTTAAAAATAAACAATCTGAAAAACCTAACTAACACCAAAACTCTTCACTCACCTAAAGCATTCTCGTCGACATATTCACTCCACATCGCCACTTCGCCACCCAAGATATTGTCATTCCGTGGTAATGTATGAGAGTACATCTTCCTCCAATTGGAGTACTTGGTGATACCCCAAAACCCATGGTCCAAGTACCATATGTCCTTTGGAACTGAGACAACACGGTAGCCCATGTTGACGAGCTGGTTCAGGAGTGGACTAGACTTGGGTTCCCAAACTTGGATTACGTATCTGTAATATATATTATGTAATAAGTATATATTTTTTCGTGATGAAGTTTTGCATATAAGGACTAACAGCCCGACCACAGGGCAGTGGCGCAACATTTTTATTGCCTTTAGGTCACGGCCTTGTCTCTAACCATCAGGAGACCCGTGTCTTATCTCAAAAAAAATGATCACGTTCATATCACCGAAGTGGTAGAAACATACTTATATAACCACGTGTAGCAGACGTTGTTAGGTCCCATAATATGTCAGGTGGAAAGTCGGTCTCAAATCCATCCCAAAAAGTTATAGATCATATTGCCCGAGTACGTGCGACGGTTGTACGTCAGTCATACAACGACTACGCTCGACAACAAAGGCGACATCTGTGTTTTTTACTTCGATGTAGGTATATCTTTGTGCTTATTAATTATATTTCAGTTTTTATGTATTATTAATGTGATGTAAGAAAATGAATCAGCGAAAATGATTATGTATACCTAAATGTTTATAATAGGCGTATAAGTCAGTCACCATCGAGATAAGCAAAAACGCCTGAGAAAATTCATTGCAATTCAGCAAATAACCTTAGGCTACACAATGGATCTACCATTCAAGTAATTTATTTTTATTATTTAATAAGTAACACAAGTGCTATCGAAAATACTTGATGTTTTTAATAGTACACATTAAAATAGTAATGAACTAGGCAAAAGGGCTACTTGATGAAAAGTTATCACCATCGCCGATGTAAAAATGCGGTTATTTTTATGAAATTTTATCAAAAATAGGCTTCTCAACGGTACAATATTTTTTCCTATACCGTTTTGCAAATCAAATCAAATCATTTATTTGCTTCAATAGGGTTACATTAGGTGTTAATCTTCACAATAGGTATGTCCTTAAA
>DVZL01005452.1:0-12047 GCA_018236625.1 Lasaia peninsularis
CATCAAGATCGGTTCAGTGGTTTAGGCGTAAAAGCGTAACATACAGATAGACAGACAGAGTTACTTTCGCATTTATAATATTAGTAAGGATTTTTGGTAGTCACATTATCGCAATCATTGAGAGCCAATTATGTAAAATAACTTTGTCAGCAGTATCTTATTATTTATAAATATTTACCACAACATTTACGATAATAAGCCTGTAATCAAGTTAAGCCAGAAACTTTGCTGAAATATTTTGCAGTAATGTAACTTTTCCGAGATGTAGCCACATAGTATCAATTTGTATTAATGTATTTCGATATTTTTCTAATAAATAAAAAATGGAAAATTTCCAAAGAACAAAAGTGTTATAAGGAATATCGTTAGAAATTAAGAAATTTTTTTTGGAAAAAAATTGCATACATGTATCCTGACCCACAAATACCGAAAATGATATAACAATAAAAAGTCAGTTATAGTATAATACAGGTTTTTTCCTCGGGGACATCGGTATATTATAACGCGTAAAGATCGCATTAGAAACATTTACATACGTGTTAGCTTTCATCTTCGTGTTTATCAGAAAAACTGAGAAATAAGATGGTACGACCGTACGGTGGTACGGTGACAACTTTAAATGGCATTAAACTAATTGACGTCAGTAAAAGGGACCTAAGAAACGCTGACTGGATGTCGCGGAACCAGACATGTATATCAATGGACCCACTGTTGGAACTTGCCAGACCGTTCAAAATGGAGGAAAAAAATAGGAAAGTGGATCCTCGCTTAGAGGTAAGGAACAACCGGGATTAATAATAATAATAATATTTATTTCAGACTAAAGATCCATAGTTTGTTAGTAACAAATGTATTTTTAAAAACCACTTAAAACTTATTGTTAGTAAAAAATAGAAATAAAATATATTATCGCTGGATGTGTATTGTGTAGCCCTATCCAATGCTGCAGTATTAGCGAGTCCCAACGGTCAGACAAAACTTCAGGATACTGTTCGGATTGTCTCACAATCTCACCATTAGAGATGCACAACGCTTCCTAATGGTGAGATTTACTCTATTAAGAGCTGTACCACAAAGATGGATAGGTGATACCTTTGTGTAGGTCTTATTTTTGGCTTTAAATACCATCACTTCACTTTTAATTGGATTATATCTGAGACTTTGTAATGCTAGGATGATAACGACTCAAAGGGTAAAAACGAGTCCCTATATCTATTACTAAAAACGGTACAGTCGTTTCAGAGATTAGCAGGAACCTGTTTGTACCCGTTATTAAACGGGAAAAAATTCTAAAATATACTATTTTGGTGTATGTACTTTTTTAACACACATATGAGTTATTATACATATTAGTTATGAGTATTACTAAATGAATAAAACGCGGTTATTTTAATATTATATACAGACACAAAAATTCAACAAATTCTTAATTAGTAATATTAGAAAGATAAAAATAGACTGAATAAAAATAGATAAATAATAATATTTGGGAAATATCTCGCCACCCCGTAAGAGGCTGGCGTAAAGATATACATATGTTGGGAAACATCCGAATGATCTGAAGTGTTGTCGGGATCGTCGGAAAGAATTGTCCCAAAAATACTAGAGGCCTCATTGAGCGGAATTTCCGAGACATTTATTGGGTAAGAGTTTGAATAAACTATACGCTTGTTAGGTTATTGTAGCGAAATGGTAAAAGTGGAACCTGAAGTGTGTGTGTGTGTCTGTCTGCATGTCAAGTCTTTTATTCCAGAACTATTAGAATATGTAATAATTTTTCCTTTTCTATGAAATAGTGACAAAATTATGTATAATATATCACTACACTATACATTCGAGTATGTAATATTATGTATACTATGAAAAATAAAGCAATCTATATAATCTGTATTTGCAAAAAATGTTGTTGTATTTTGGAAATTCTTTACTACTACAGAACCTTTCGTGGTTAGTTCGACTTGAACTTGACCTGCCGCTTGACCGACTTTAAAATTCAGATATTTAGCAAAAAGTTTTTCTTTTATTTTCAAAACTTAAGTGCGTTTCTTTACATATAGATTTAAAAAACAAACATCTACTTAAGAACTTTAAACAAAAAATATAGAAATATAAGGAATTTTCATATAAATATCCGAATGATTCGACATTCGGTTATTATCGGATACGTCACGCGGAATTAATCAATATTATGATTTCTAGGAGATTTTGATGATAGAAGATAAATAAATATCAAAACTTATACACCCACGATTAGCCGATGGTAGTGTCCCAGGATGTGATAGATGGCACGTCCATTGCCATATTTGATAAAAATCAGATAAATAAACTTCAGCTGGACCACAAAAGCTATTGATGATAAAACAACAGATAAAAACATTAAAAAATATGTAGATGTCGTTGCGCCCATATCTTCGAAAGATTTAGCAAAGGTACATATCTGTGGTCTGATGCTAAAAGGGCCAATGTTCATAATCATAATTTTCAGTACCTAATGTGCGTTATAACAATGAATCTAAATAAAGCAGTAAACTAAAATTATATCACAAAAAGGGCCAATGTTAACTTTGGTCGTTTTACTTCTTACTCTATTAATAGGAAAGTGAAAAATAATAATTTCTTATTGGCTTAAGTATACTGCAGCACTTTTATCATTTTTTTTTGTATGAAAGCGCAAATTACATTGGCCTTTTTTACATAGTGACTTTTGAAATATTGTTAATACACAAAAGCCCTTTTAGCACAAAAAAAAAATACTTTTACAATAAACTGGTATTACAATCTCGTTTCATACAATAACTAACTTTGGCCCTTTTAGCACCAGGCCACAGTATTATATACCCACGATAACCGACGATATTAATACCCCATAATGTAGTAAGTCCATCGCCATATTGGGCATTATTTCATTGGTACATCATGATTTATTTTAAGGTTAAAGCACTCAGAAAAAGTTTTTAAGTTAGAAAAACTCGTTGGTACATGGCGGGTTTCCAACCCGGACTGCCGAAATGGGAATCGAAAGCGCGCTCCACTAGGCATATTTTTGTTCCATACTTACCGTAATCTCTTTTTATTATGTAATTAATTATTATTATTCAATAACAAAATATTCCCTTTACATGGTTTTTATTATCGTTATTATTTTTCTCTTTATTTAAAATGCCTAATAGTTTCATGTTCAGAAACCGTTAGAAATATTTCTAAAAACGGTTTTAAAATCTTCTTTCCTTGAGTAATAAATAAAAGATATCTTGTGTCCTATCTAAACGATCTGAGGTATTGTCCGGGGCCGGACGTTGCCGAATGTTAGTGGCTCAGATGGGAAGTCGTGCGGAATATCCGGGACAGTTATTGGGTACGGGTTCGGTATAAACTATGTGATCTGAACGCTTACTTTCGTCCATAATATCCTTCATATATATTTTCACTAGCTTTTCGCTCGCGGTTTCGACCGCATGAATTATTTTAATAACACAGACAACTTCCAAAGGTCAGACATTTTTCCGACTTATAATACTTAGTGCGTTAAAACATACCCTCTTTTTAATGTAGTCGGTTAAAAAGTAACTTGAAGGACATAAGCTACTTTCTAACCGACTATATTCAAGGTCAACTCTATCTCTGTAGTAAATTTCATCAAAATCGATTCAGTAGTTTAGGGTGAAAGCGTAACCGACAGACAGACAGAGTTAGTTTCGCATTTATAATATTAATACGGATAACTGTAATATTATTTAATTTTCAATTATACACAAGAAAATGCAACAAATAAATACGAAATATTGTAGGAGATATAAGATTATATTATTTTTATTTATGTGATATATAATAATTGAACGAAGACTTTTGGATCTCCTGATATTAAGCGATTTATAATCAGAATATTTACTCGTTTCACAAAGCATCAAGCTTAAACAGAAAACAACAAAAAACGTCAAAAACTAAACAGTCTGCTTAAAAAAAGGACTTAGTGACAAATTCGATTTGGAGTTGAAATTTGTTTAAAATATACGTTTTTATTTCATTAAAAAAACGCTGTATATCTTAGGAAAATTTATACTAAATATCTTAAGTATGAAATTTAATAAAAGGTACCTACTTAATTCTATATTATTAATCCTTGGCGTTTGGTAAAACTTCCACATATTCATATTTTAAATGAGAAACACAGGTAATTTTTCACATATATTTTTTCCCGGTGTTGGTCCGGGTCCTCTGAGTAGAATAGACCAACTTCCTCACTACCAGGCAGTTCGTAAGAGACGAGCATAGGTTATCAAGGTCATTGCCAACAAGACCACTGGTGGTAGAGTGCTGTGCAGCAACTCGCCCGAGATCCACCGCCTTACCTCTTCCTACCGCCATAATTGCAATATCGTTTTTCAGTTCGGAGGGTAGGGTAGCTGGTAGACTTGTACACCAGGCCTAACAACCCGGCCACAGGACAGCGACGCACCTACTACAACTCTTAACCTAATAAAATTTTAAATTTAATGAAAATAGCTTCACTTAATTTTTGAATTAACTTATATTTTAGCCCTGTTGATGCTGTAATAGGCGAAACCGATCGGCTATTTCCAAAATATTATAATTATAAGTTATATATGAAAAAGTATACGTGTTTCTCATTTAAAATATGGAGATACTTAATTTAATATTATAAGTACTAATATAAATTGAACAAACCCCTAGAGATGTAGACATTATTAAAAATATCAAATAAAAACACAATTCTCTTTTATGTGCTATCATTAAATACAAATCACAATACATCAGGGCAATAACTAAAACAAAAAGGCACGAAATAATGGCGGAAGCGCTCTCCATTCCCGGCGAATGGTAGAATTCACTTCCGGCGACGGAGGCTCTGGCGGAAGTTTACTTAGCCGCTGTGAGACCTGCGGTGAGCCGAACCTCCGCAATATTGATGTACATAGTATGAAACAAAGATGCGTTTCACTTTCGTTAAGAAAATCTAATTCTGTTTCTATTTAATTAAAGTTTATTCATCTTAAAAGGCAGCCTTTTACCTAACTGCCAGATAACTTAATTTAAGTTACGTCTATTACATATTTACATCGCCAATAAAGAAAAAGTCAAAAACTTGATATCTTTGTGTGTGATATTTCTACACACATTAAGTATATTTCAATTGAAAGCCGTAAAATTCGATTCCGTCAAGTACCAATGAGTTTTTCCAAATTAAGTTAATTTTCTGAGTACTCGTACAAGAATTTATGCCCGATATAGCGACGGACTTGGGGGGTACTTGTCACATTATGGACCCTAATGTCATTGGATAATCGTGGGTGTATATTTATCTCTACCCTTTCGAAGAAATGGATGTAATTATATATATTTATTTATTTTTAAATATTCTGAAAAAGATATGTAGATTAGATAAATTCAGTTGGCGTGCAGCGGAATTTTCGATGTAGAAAATTTACTTAAGTATCTCGCAAAAACTTAAAATAAAATGTGTCAAAATCGGTCAAGCCGTTCTGGTATTAAATTAAAATGTACAAATTTGTACGAAACAGCTACAAAAACTTCTGTTGTCTAATATAATTTAGCTTTTACACTATTTTTGTATAGTAGAGCCAGTTACTTCTCTTACTGGAAACCTTATATCGTCGGCCAATCGTGGGTGCATAATTATGGACCTCTATCTACCCCATCGGGGATATGAGCGTCGCAACATATATTTTTTATTTATTTTACATACAACGGGTTATCTTTTGTCAAATAAAAATATACACTAAAACCCTTAACCAAGTACGTTTGTCTTCCTCATTTCTTATGTCAGCCATAAAAATGTTTCCGAACATAAAAATTGGCAAACACTGAAACTCAATCACAATTTTATGCATCCTGTATATGTTATCTGTTTTTATTACGTTCCGAATAAAGTTTCTGGATAGTCTATATTTTTATTGTACTATGTTTTGAATTTACTTTGTGATGTAATGTTGGGAAAGACATATCTTTTTTTATTATAATAAAAAATGTCAAACTGGTGAACGATTTTCTCGATACAAGAGGGACTACTTATACACATATCTTCACGGCAAGTTTTTTCTGTGGTAGGCAGAGAGTATTGAGTGCCAAGTATTATAAAAACATGCCGGTGTCGGAGACTCTTAACACCACCCCCAGACAACACATGAGCTATTTGGTCGTAGAATGTCATCCTAGGTCTACCCAGATACCTATAGCCATCCATACTTTAAATACATATTTTGTTGATCTTGTACCTTCCTTCTTTTCACATGAACTACTATTATGTAACTGTTTTTATTGGTAAGAAAAAAATGTATTTTTTATAACCTTTGATTAAAATTTAATAATTCTGTCATGATTTAAAACTGAAAATGGTGTCGATTCTAATGCCGTGTACACATTTAATTTATGTGTGTGCGGTATATTTCCAATTACATAAAAACGAAAGGGATATTAAATTTATAGTAGTGTCAAATTAGTCAGGATATAATAGTTTGTGCGGATTTTTATAAATGTACTTCAAGGTATGGATAGACAGACAAAACACACAAGACATTTCTACAGACGCTTATCTGTAAAAATGTCTTGTGTGTTTTGCCTGTATTTTTACTTTCAAGTAAAGAAGATAGCAATAACTTAAACTAAATTAAATTATTACTTATTTATTTGTTTAAAAAATATGCACAAAAATGTACTAAGGTGAACTTAATGCTACATGGCATTCTCTACCAGTCAAGCAATCATAATTTAAAAAAAATAAAACGTTAAAAATTATACAAGTAAATATTAAATAAAAATATTATTAAAAATCATTCTAAAAACAAAGATACAAATAAAAAAGCCATACTTTTATAATTAGCAAGCAGCAGAATTACCACCATTTTACATGGTGTTTTTTAATTGGTTTTGCATCATCATCATTATGTGAATCATTTGTGGTAGAATATGCTGGTGTGTATTTTTTTGTAACAACTTTTAAAACACATATTCCACTCCAGATATTTTAGTTTTTTTTCATGATCACGAAAAGAGTGTGTATGATTATTTTTAACTTTTATGGTTCCATACTCAAAGGGTAGAATTGGAACCCTACAATTAAGACATCGAATGCTAGTGATTTTTTGCTGTTTTTAAATGACGCGGAACTCTTCGTGCACAAGTTCTTGCTTGACCAGTTTCTATGGGTTAATATAGTTTTTTTACAAGCAGCTAATAACAATAGCAATTTGCCCAGGAATCACTGCATATAATACGCAGTAAATATTCCTTGGGCATTAAACCTGATGTAAATAGCCCGAGAGGCAGCGGCATATATTAATTGTCATCTGTAGTCGTAACTCCACATAAAGGAAGAGTGAGTCTGGTGGGATTACAACCCAATGACGATGTACGAGTTTGTAAGGAATATACAGGGTGTGCAATATTGGAATGGAAAATGTTTCTACTTTTTTAACATTGATTATCAACACCAAGTTGACGATGTGTTTAAAGTGTATAACTTGAGTAAAACAAGCATTAAAAACATATCAATCGATTAAGTTAGCTAATTTTTATGCAATTTTTTAATAAATATATTGTCAGTGATTGACAAAAAAAGAAAAAAAGTGTATAATATATACCTATGTCAAGCAAGGGCGGGTCACTAGTGTTGCCATAAATTCAATATTGACAATGTCAATTCGAATACGCAAGGTGTGCTAGTGTCAACATCAAAACCACATTAGGTGGCTATTTTTTATGGGATAGGACTTTATTCTATATTGTTCATCGTTGGCGCTTGGAGAAACTTCCATGTATTCATATTTTAAATTAGAAAACACATGTAGGTACTTTTTCACATATAACTTAAGTTTTAGCACTTGTGATGCTGTAAAAGGCGAAACCGGTTGGCTATTTTAAAAAATAGTTTTCAATTATAAGTTATATGTAAAAAAGTACATGTGTTTTCTAATTAAAAAATATGGAAGACTTTCTTGATGGTAAGAGACAACTGTGGCCTGTAGACACTTATAATGTTGTAGGTGCACCGTTGTCAACTGGTCTACTACACCTGTGCAAATCTACCGGCTACCATATCCTCCAGTACGGAAAACGATAATGTGGATGTGGATTATTAACCGCGTGAGTTAAAGCTTAGCACTGAAAATTTTTCGGTAAAGATTGATTACCTATGCTCGCCTCTTAAAAGCTGGTAGGGAAGCAGATTATCTATTCTTCAAAGAGGATCTAGACAAACCGAAATAGTTATATAAATAGATTATAGTTGGCTTGAATTTCAATATTACCAAAAATATCAAATATTAAAGCCATTTAGTTTTAAAATTTGACTTGCAATTAATATTTCGGCCACAGGACAGCTTTCACCAATTTCACCAATGTGTCTAAAGACTAAAATCATCTTTAACTATGAGATGAGCCATGTGCTTGTTAGTTATCTTATCCCATAAAAAAAGAAATAATAATAAACAGTACAACTTTTGTACATGTAATAACATAGTCGAGTAAAATAATAATGTTTCAAAGACGTTAGAATCTGGTTACTCGATTTGGAAGTAAACTAACTGTATTACAGACTGAAACAAAAGTAAAACTTTCGGTGTTCCCAAGTTTTGACAGTTGTTTGAGAACAAATACCTTAAGGAATTGCAAACGTGGTTTTTCTCTTTGAATTATAGATGATATAAATTAGGTCATGCTGTATATACATTGCGATTATAGAAATTTATTAAAAAATCTCTCGTGTATTCTAAAATAGGTAGGTTTAATGTATTGCCATAACTCAAATAACTGGTAATTATTGCATCAGCTAATAATTTAAAAACAATCTGATCACGTCATCTTTGTGTACAAAAATGGGTTTTTTGCGTTCCGCATCGAAATGACAAAACGCTACTTCTTCGCGAACTATTTAATACTTTAAACCCATGCAGATTCTAAATGATACACATATGTTAATAATAAAAAAAAATTTAAGGTACTGTTCCGAGAGGGTAACAATGGGTCCCTATTACTAAGAATCCGCTGACCGTTTGCCTGACTGTTTGTCACCGAGCTGTATTGTAAGAACTGTGATAGCTAGACAGTTGATTTTTACTTTTTATGTATTTTTAAATTCCAATAAAGTGAAGAAAATCCGGTTTCATTAAGATTATCAAGTAAATTCGCTGAAATAATACATTTTTTCATACTTGACTTTTAATGATTTTCAATAAATAGATTATAACGAAGTAGAACTTAATGATCATCTTCTTATTTTGTTTTCTTCAACCTAGCCTTATGTGTCTTCTTTAACAGATTATTTCGAAGTTGGATACCTATTCTAGTGAATCCGCTAGATTATCTAAAAATGCCAGTATTTACACAGAGCGTCAGTGACATCTAACTTCTGCAACCTCAAAGAGTATCCAGGTCCAATACTAGATTAGGTCGAATTCGAATACAAGAATCCGGATTTCCTTACGATTTCTTGCTTCAAAGTAAAAAAAAAATACTATTTTTTACGTGGTTGACTTAGGAAACTAAACAGTCCTTTTTTAAATTTTTTATACACAGATGTAACTACATCAATTTTTAGTTTTTTTTTTAAGTTCTTATATTTTTTTATTTTTTATTGTGTATATAATTTTATCGTTTATTTTTTATGCATCTGCCATTATTTTTTTTCTGTTAGTCCAAAAGTCAGCTGGTAAATATGATATTCGCATTAAGATCGCCTTTTGTATAACACATTTTTATACTATGTTAGACAGGTTTCAAAGCTCGACTACCGGAAGTCCGAACTGTTAGCCACTTGGACACCGAGCCATCTTATTTGTGTTTTTACGAGTATCCTCATATATTGAGATTAAGCTCGAGCATACAAAATGGCCAAGTTAATACCTTTAGAACACAACTTGAAGGTGAGATATCTGTAATTATGGCTACGAGCTTCGCCATAATCATAATGAATTACGTGTCATGTTACAACCCGTTATGGGACGACATATTACACATATACCAGGTGGGTGTTAAGTGTATTTAGCCGTCTTCAAAAGGAAGAGGTTTTCAACTCGACTGTATGTTTGTTTGCATTTTTTTTTGTAATTGTTACGGGTTCTTAAGAACTTTGATGATTCTTAATTTGTAAGCTTATATCCTATCTGCGATGCTAATGTTCTCTCGTATCCTAAAAAAAGTATAATAATAAACTATACCTCATTTAGGAGACATAGTTTTTGAACATCATCATCATCTCAGCCATACGACGTCCACTGTTGAACATAGACCGCACCCAAAGACTTCCAATTGGACAGATAAAAGGCAGCCATGATACATAAAATATACGATACTCAAAATATTAATATAATAATAAATCATAATTATAATAATTTACGCTGTGATCAATTTGGATGAACTAATATATGTCATCTCTTTTGTTCTCAATTCATTAGAAAAGATAGAATACATAAAAAACGTTATTAAGAAAAACAAATATACAAATAGTTTAAAAATTATGATACCGAAAAGGTAGGCATAGGGTAATATGCACCCACGTTTAGCCGACGTTATTAGATCCTATGATGTAACATCGTACAATTTCAATATCACTAGTAAGTAGTACTTAGGTTCTAATCACCTCTTTGGTCCAGTGTAGTCAGTAAACATAATGTTGCCTTGACCTAATGTTGTCGGATAGTCGTGGGTGCCTAAGTATATACATCTGCCTACCCCTTCGGAGATATGGGCGTGAAAATATTTTTACGCCACTATCATAACTGCAAGTGTAGATAGGTTTAATATAAAGCGCAAACATGCAAAATTACGTTAATAACCTCAGATCACAGCTCGAAGGTGTGATCTTGGTAATTACGGCTTCGGGCTTCGCCATAATGGTAACGTATTACCTGTCATATACAACCCGTTATGGGACAAATTATCACATAAACCAGCTGAGTTGTAAGTGGTAATCGAACAGGCACTGTCATTTAGAGAGTCTGAATGAGAAAATTTATATCTCGATAGTAGGGGAACTCAGAATAAAAAATAAATATTACTTAACTCGTTACATAAATTGATAACCTCGTAATTATGTTATGGGTGCTAATCGACTCTATTATTATGACATGGAAATATTTAAAAAAATATCAGAACCAATTTAATAACATACGAATGATTGCCCCCGTCAGGAATCGCATCCGATTGCTCGATGACGCTAGTCGTGAATATTAACCCACCGACCAACTAGACGGTTACAATATTAAAGACATAGTGACTCGAACGTCGTAAAATCTTATTGATTTTAATTGTTAATAAGGACAGAAGAAAATAATATTATGTGGCGTCTTAGTTTCAACTATGGGGAGAGCGTCAAAAATCTTAAAATAATACAAAAGCCTAAACATACTCGTACTCGATGACATCAGATATTGTCAGTGTGACTCTAATGACAAAAAATGTCTATCAGTTAGTATACCATAATGACTGATGAACGAATTTTTTTAAACTTTCTCTCTCTCACCCCTTAAACACTTGTTTATATTGTCAAATATTTATATGGCATGCAATGAAACCACCGTAATTTAGTGTAGATCTGATTCTAATATTAAAAATCAATAAATGTAGAAAAACTCTTATGCTCGCACTATATTATATAGAAATTACATACATTACATAATGAACGTATACATGCTAGTTCAAGGTATTTTCTATATCATAATCTGACGCACATAAGTAACTCTCCAAATACTCTCTTGGGCTTCCTTCCTATATGAGTGATGTTACTGATTTCCTATATGTTTATCGGCTAATATTATAAAAGGAAACGAGTTTTTATGAAATTGGATGACAAACGCCTTTGCCCCGTTGGAATATAGTCCTTATATTCTCCCTGTTGATCTGGACGTCTTTGTAGAATATGCCTTTTAACTAGGCAACTTACAAGAGATGAAAAAAAAAGTAAAAAAAGTACCTTCACGCCTATTATTCCCGAAAAGGTAGGCAGAGGTGTGCTAGTATATCCACGACTCGTAAGTCCAATAGATATACTAGAACACACCCACGATTAGCCA
>DVZL01005453.1:0-12046 GCA_018236625.1 Lasaia peninsularis
AATGTTAGTGTCGGTTTCTGTGAATTGACCTGCGAATTATTTAGCTGACCATGTCTTTCTTGAGTAGGCTTTTTGCATCGGTAACCGATATCCACGCGGGCGAAGGGGGGGGTCCGCTAGTATGTTATATATGTTAAAATTTGAGAGCGTTAAAAACTCCAAAAAATGCAGTATGATGAACTAATAAAACGAGTACGAGGAATTAATGGACTATATTTATTGTCACTCGAAGGTACACAATCGCTATTATCTATAAAATAAACTTATTACATATCATAGGTTTTGTGATTTTGATTCAATGGCTAAAAAAATGTTGGAAGCAAGATTTACTAACACATTAGTAGCGGCAGTTTGTGTCGTCTTTACGATCTCGCTCACTGACCCATTGGTTTTCCTCTCTATATTTAGATCTTTTTTGTGGTTTCGAGTTATGATAGTGAAGAAATTTGTTTTTTTTATAGTAAAAGACAGCAAACAGGAACACGGGTCTCCTGATGGTAAGAGATGACCGTGGCCTATAGACACCATAAATGTTGTAGGTGCGCCGCTGCCCTGTGGTCGGGCTGTTAGACCTTATGGGCAAGTTTACCGGCTGCGCTACCCTCCGGATCGGAACACGACAATGTCATTATGGCGGCAGGAATAAGTAAGGCTGCCTGGTAGGAAGGCAGCTGGTTATTCTACACAGAGGACCCGAACCAACACGGGGAAAATGTGTTGTGATGTCTGTTTAGTCGCCTCGGCCTATTTTTTTAACTTTAATGCACAGAATTCACTCTCCTTAAATATATCTTTTGACGTATTTGTTTTTAGGAAATTCGTGAATGTCTAAAACTTGACCCAGAACACAAACAATGCTTTCCACTCTACAAGAAGTTGAAAAAGGTGGACCGGTTACTGCTGGACTGCGAGGAGAAGAGTCAGGCCGGAGACTTCTTGGGGTGTGTGGAGAGTGCCAACAAGGTCCTCAAGCTGGAGGAGGAGGTCACGCTCGTCGTGTTCGAGGCCAGGAAGTGGCTCTGTACTTGTTACAATAAGGTATATTTATTTGGTCATGAACAAATAAAATATATATATTATAATTATTATTATTATGCGAGCGAAAAAATATTGTTTTATATCTTAATATTGGACTGAGAAATACTAGAATAATAATAGATCATATTTTATTCATTCATCACATCGTTACAAGATGGCGCTAGTATAACACGCTTGCGTGTGAGTTAATATTTAACATATTATTTTGTCTAGAACCGTTCTAGCATCGTGATAGTTTACAATGGCAACGCAGCAGACGCGTGTGTCACAAGCCACCGGCTCATCCTCCGGAAGACAAATAATGTCAGATAATGATGAATACATTTTGTTATTTTAGAATTTTAACCTCAAACTGACAATTATAATCAGCGACTGTCTCAGGCTCGGGCCGATCAATGTAACGTTCAGCGTTGCCAGATTTTTTTGCCAAATTGGAATTTTCAAACTTTTTAAAGAAAAAAAATGCAACATGATTATGTATAATCAGAAGTTTTTATATCTATATATTAATACTTGATGCCAAAACTTTGGACCCCTTTTTACAAAAATTGCTCAGACGCAGGAGCATTACATTTGGCACACTTATGTGCATGAGAGGTGCAGAACGATAATATTTTTCAATGATAATGCTTATAAAGTACATTGAATCAATAAATATAACATTACCCACACTACCATGCATTTGACACACACAAACACAAGTATCTGTTACACGTACACACACTCTGTTGTCAAATTGTTTCGTTTGACATTTAATATTTTTTAAGGTTTTATATTTCTAAATATAACGGTCAAGGACATATTTTAGTAAACTATAAAAGAGTTTTGAATTAACATTCGACCATATAGGTCGAATTTCGACCACCGGGCGAACAATAGTTATTATAAACGTTCTTACTATATCCCCACTCAAGGCACATTCGTCGACATCTTGGCACTCGTGGTCTCCGACGAGCTTGTGTCCTGGCGGACAGATACACGTGTAGCCACCGTGCAAGTTTTTACACGTTTGAAGAGGTCCACATTGAGCCTGACCAGTGGAGCATTCGTCGATATCTATATTATAAAACAAAAAAAAACATAAAAAAATATCTTTCCACCTGTATCTTCTAAATAGGCAGAGGTAAATGCACCCATGATTAGTCGACAATATTAGGTACCATGCAACAGGTGGCGAGGTTCGTCACCATATCGGGCACAAATCTGACGCAACGTTATATTTTCAGATTTAAACCGTCCCGGGAATCGAATCCCGGACATCGTGCAATAAAGTCGGACACTGGATGCGCTCGATCATAGAAGAGATAAAAACATGCGTTTAAAAAACAACTCTAGAAGTTAAATACAACAGTCATAATACACCTTTTTTGATACTTAAAGGCATACAAACAGACAGATTTGAGGCTCGAGTCTCTAAACCTTGAGAATACCGGCTACTGCAACATGACAGTAACGAGCATATATGTTATAGCTGCACGATTAGGTTTAAAAGCAGTGGTACTTTCCACTGGTGGTAGAGTGTTGTGCAGCAACTCGGTAGCGATTCACCGCCTGATCTATTCCGGCCGCCATAATGACATTGTCGTGTTCCGGTACGGAGAATAGGATAGTCAGTAAGACTTGCACATCGGCCTAACACCTCGCCCATGGGACACGTATGCACCTATCCATGATGTCCATAGGTCACGGTAGTAGCTTACTTCCTAAGCGTGGGCGGTACGAAATTCCCCGGGACTTATAGTAGGTATTAATATAGAAATATAACAATACCTTCGCAAACATTGTCGGCACCAAGACGGGTACCCCAAGGGCATTTATAAACTGACCCTCTGTCATCTACTTGTGTTATTACGGGATCAGCCACTTTTCCACCTCCTTTGACGTTTGGTATTATTTCATTGGGGTCTGCAGGGTATACTGCAATCAAAATATATACATTTCCCCCGTGTTGGTCCGAGTTTCGTCGTAAAATAGTCCAACTGCCTTCCACTCAGGCAGCTCGTAAGAGGCGAGCACAAGGTCTATTGTCACCAACACCATGACATTGACTAGGTGGTAGAGTCTTGCAACGACTCGCCCAGATTGGTACCACCGCCTTATCTATTCCTGCCACAATAGCGTCAGTGCTCGCCATTGTCGTGTTTTGGGTGGCCGATAAACTTATTCACGCAAGAGGCTAACCATCTCAGCCTCAGGTTGGCAACGCACCATTTCCAACTTTGGTGTCTATAGGTGACGTGTATTTCTTGCCATCAGGAAATCCGTCTGCTTGTTTGCCTTCCACTATCATAAAAAAATAATGCGAAATATACAAATATACAAGTCCAGCCCTGTGCGGGCCGTTTGAAACAATTGACGTTTAATACGGTTCAGTTAAAAGTGCACTTTATTACACTTTATAAATCAAGAACGCGATAATTACACAATCTTTCCGGCTATTCATCGAAACTGATATCAATTAAAAAACTCCGCGAGCTCTGCACTACCATTACATGGTTTGTATCGTTATTTATTTCGTAACGAGCGAGGTTTGGATGAATGGGACTTGATACGTAAGATTACGGATAGATTACACCTAATAACAGTAAAGACTCGAGGATCCTTCTCGATTTATATGCAGAAAGCTTTATGTCTGATTTACACCTTACTTATAAGTATTTAACATTTTTTACAAGTACCACTTTAGAATACAACTAATTATTTATTTGTTGCTCATTATTTTTTTTACTAGCTGACTTGGCAAACTTCGTACCGCCTAAAAGTCAATGCATGTTGTGTTAATTTGGCTTTGATAAACATCATATAACGATACAAAATAAATATACAAAAGTATTTTATTACGATGAATAGTACAAACAGAAAGACAATAAAAATAAAAAATAATACAAAAACATTATATGTATCTGCTTAATGTGCTTTTCAACCTTTTTGATTGGTTAAAAAAACATACAGACTATTTTATTTATTACTGTAATAACAGTGTTTGAAGGATGGACAAAAAATGTTTGACATGTACTAATCATTTTATTGAAAATGATTAATTTTTCATAATTATTAATTCATCAAGTTTTCATTGTTTTGAAGATGTATTTTGCTATTCGGCGCGGAGACAAAGCCTACGAATTAAAAACTATGAAAATTGGTCCAGCAGATCTCGAGTTATAAGTTTTGTTCCAAACCCATATCTCTTTTATATATAGATTTTACACATATGAAAAAAACATGAAGTAATACAGTAGGTAATAATATTTGTACCAAATTTACAAGCATGGCCCTACTGGAGCTTGACTACGAGAAAACTGAATTTCTGGTAAATTCTTAAGTCAATCAGGTCACTCATCGTTCACCTCATTAACACACACTAGAACTCTTCTTAATTAGTATAAATACACATTTTTATCAAATACAACCAATTTATTATTTTTAGTTAGATAGTTTTTTAAATGTTTTTTCAATAATATTGATTTTATTATTACTGTTAATTATTATCTACCTTTTTTCTCTTTATAATCACAATTGCAATTTTAAAATGATTATATTAACAACATAAAATAAATAATTACAAATTAAATAAAATTTGGTTTCCCAAGACACAGGTAATTACTTTGGGAGCCTTTGGAAAATCTGAGCAATAAATGAACAAAGTACATAATATTCTAATAATATTACCTACTGTATTACTTCAAATTTGTTTCTTTCTAATGTGTAAATTAATAAATAATGAGTAACAACGATTCTGAAACTTGGGTTTTTATTCGCATTTTTTAGATTAAATTGTCTCGAGAGTAGCTTATCACCCGCCTCAGACTTCAATTTCGTTAATCCAAGTTCAAATCTCGCCAAGTACCAATGAGTTTTTCCAACTTAAATTGGAATAATGGAACTTTTACTTACAAGTGGTAAGTCCGTCGCCATATTGGGCACATATCCCGGGTTTTCTCACGACGTTTTCCGTCACCGTCAGAGGTCTCAAAAATGCACTTAAGTTGGAAAAAATTATTGGTATACCGAAAATGGGAATTACACTAATGAAAATCCGAAGCAAATACAGTGGTATTTGCTTCGGATTTTCATTCACCGATGTCAGGTGGTCACAGGTCACCGATGATGAAACTGTAGATATGTCACATCAAACGAATCTGAGAGGACTTAAAGACTTTTCTCTCTTTCTAGTACTGGCGTTGAAAGAAGATAGCAATAACTTATATAATAAATAGAAAGCTTAGTTAGTGGCAACAAAAATACCACCAATTTCCATGTTCCAGGAATTATTACGTGTGCTAAATATAATAAAAAAATACGTGTGTCATAATTCAGAGAACCCCATTGATGAAGTCCTCAATGTGTCTTGTTAATTGTTGTTTAATATTTTTGGCCATCACATTACATAACGTTCACTGTTCCTGAGATTGCACGTAGCACACACGCATACTAAATAATTACACGCGATCATCCGCCATTAAGCGCCATAAATTACGATTTACTTAGAGCATGTAAAAGTATAGAGCGCTAGCGTAAGATAATTGGTGTAAGTTCCGAAATTACACACAAATTGAAACTCGCACAAGTAGACGAATTGATAAAATACTTTAGTTAGTTTGCTTTAATTGAAATAAAATATAAATAATTTATTTGCCGAATATGTGTGTTAAAAAATGTCACAAGTTTTTAATTATACCAACATATTCTGCACACATAATTTATATTTATTGCTTACTTGTAAAACCATATATTTTAACGTTGTCTACCATAAACTGCCACCATTTCCAAACCTAGGCTGTCAGGAGAAGAAACGGCAAAACAAACTCCCTGTCAACCGTCACTTCTTTAGTCAAATTTAAACTATATCAATTTTAATTAGATGTATTTATTACATAATCTTATCTTCAAAATTATCATGTCATAGTAAGTTTTCTCTAATAGTAAGTCAAATACGTTCTTACGGAATGGAGCCGACGAATTAGATAAAATAAATATCGTCACTTCCATATCCTCAAAAGGGTTGGCTGAGGTTCATATAATTATGCACCCATGAGTTCGTCACAATATCAGGCACAAATCCAATCCCAGGCAGCGATATGTTTTTCAAATAAATCGAAAAAACTAATAGATCAATTATTTACCTACCCGATAGCGAGTATGCTCAGTTACAGAAGCTATTAGACAGCGATGAATATAACTGATATTCATCTAAATACATATTAACAATAAATCTATATAGAAAATTGTGGAAAAAACCATACTAGTGTGCTCTATTCTAAAATAAAATCTAGGCATTAATATCATTACCCCCCAAATTAATTCTCTCATAATAATATAATTGAGAACATAACTTCATTGAGCCGAACATTACTTTGCGAAGTGACCTTCGAGATAATAAATTAAAAAATATTACATTATCGATAAAGAAACAACCGTACCAACTTCCGAAGGCTTAAAATATTAACTCAAATATATGGAAACACTTTTGCATCTTCCCTTTTCTTCTTTTTATCTCTATAAGGTTTAGACATACATACATAGTTATTTGAAGAGGATAACTATAATGCTAATAAGCAGACAAGACATCATAATGTTAAGTGACGACCAACTCCTATAGACGACTTAGATTTTATTGATGTGTATTTTGCTGTAATATGGAAAATATTACAGCTAGGATTTAAGAGCATGTAAAAGATTTTTGAGGAAAGCAAAATGTTTATGTTTAAGTCTCTCCTTTTTAATGGTGATTGTAAAGCCTCAGTGGACTAATAATACGCGCTTCAGATTTCCGTTCCGGTAGTCCAGATTCGAACTCCGCTATGTATCAATGAGTTTTTCTAACTTAAATTGATGATCTGAGTACCTTATAAACATGAATATATGTATTTAGTAAAAAGCGGTTCTTTTAATATTACATACAGACACTCCAATTTTATTTATTTGTATAGATGGTACGAAACTCTTCGTGCGCGAGTTCGAATAAAACTTGGCCGGTTATTTTACAACCCTAATAATGTTTTATACTATTTTTAAGAGAAACAAGATCGATACTCAAATTATTACATGTGGTCCAAGTGATATGCAACACCATGATGATATGCATATACATGTAAAACTCGTCCAAATTAGAATACATCGAATGGCGACATGGAAAAATCGTATTTTATTACACATTGATTATGTGTTCTTACTAGTTCTTGTTGCGTGGGCGTAGCGGCGCCACCGTCGTGTTGGGATTATATTGTATGCTAATATTCGAATAATAATTAATAGAGATAATTTGGAAGCGGTCCGTATGAACGTGGACAGGTTTAGTCATAATACGTCTGTATAATTTGGGGACTGGTTCCCATCTGTCAAACTTGTAACTAGCCTGTGTTATCTATGTACTGTACCGTTGTTTAAGAATAATTATTCTGGAATTTTAAAGGCTACTTTCTAGAGTTTTGTATCCAAAGGGTGAAAATATTTACACCAATAGTTTGGCTAATAGAATTAAGCATATACCACACCATAAACTCCATCTGTAACACTCCCATTTAAGCAACAAAATATTGATCAATTGATTGATTTACTAATTGATTGATTACTAACATTTCACTGCCCGTCTATCTGTCTATCATCAGGCTGTATCTCATATACTATAATAGCTATAAAGTTGAAATTTTCACTCGACACAAAAGATGACTTATTTCTATTGCCGCTATATACATTTAATACCTTTAAACGAGCAATTTTTGTATATAACAACGATTTCGAATACGGCTTAAACGATTTTCTTGAAATTTTGTATATAGAAGGTTTCGGGGGCGATAAATCAATCTAGCTAGGTTTTATTTTCAGGTTTCTTTTATTAATCGTGTTTTCATGGAATAAAAACATATATCATTACAATACAAAGCTAAACTTCGCCAATATTTGCAAAATCAGAATAGCTCAGTTGGGAAATCAGGCGCTTAAATATGCAGAAACTCGGGTTCAATCCTAGTCCAATTGTTTCTTGTATTTCGTTTTTTTTGAGTACCTTCTTTTTGTGAGAAAACTGTTCCTGAAAGTCTACAGTAACAAGAAAAACATTGTAAATTATGTCAAATACAAATTCAAAGAAAATGTGATGTACTAACAAAGCTCGGTCATCCAGGTACTTTATATTATTACAACAAATCCCAAAACTAGAAAAAAACGATATATATAATAAAACTGTAGAAATGTGAACTATGTACATTAAAGATATTTAAAAAAAAAGAGTAGAACGCATTTTTAGAATTCTTGTAACATTTTTTTGTGTTTACATTAATATACATTTATAATGGTTCGGAACCCTTCAGACATGAATCCAACGGCAAAGTTCATAGGTAGAATTTGACATGATCGTGATAAGACTGAAATAAGTACCTTCCAATGTACCTGGAATTACGAATGGTATCTTTAAAATTAAAATCGAAAAGAGCTCCAGTATATTTCAATATTTTGTTACCATTATTGTTTTAATGATAGATACTAGCTTTCCCCTCGCACCTTCGCCCGCGTGAATTATCTTCGACTTATAATACCTACTTATTGCGTTAAAACATACCTCTTTTAAATGTAATCAGTTAAAATGTTGCCTATGCATTTGCATATATTTAAAAAAACCGCATCAAATCTGTTGCTTAATTTTAAAGATTTAAGCATACATAGGGATAGACAGAGAAAGTTACTTTGTTTTAATAATATAATATGTATCACTACATATACATATATCACTGCATATTATAATATGTATGTAATATGTAGTGATACTGTTGTAAGGAGTCATCCAAATCCGTGTAATTGTTTTTTCACGGAAAAGTAACAAACTTCACTCCATCCGTACCTACTTAACAAACTTTCGCTTTTATAATATTGTCTTGATTACCTCTAGTCTATTGTCAAGACATAACACCTGTGACGTTTTTCAAACCAAAATAGAATAAGATTATTCTTTGACAATTATGATATCGAACATATTTCCATTCAGTATTTGATAAATACCGCGATATTGCGCTTATAGAGATATTTTATCATGTAAGAACATAATATAGTGTTTATCATAATTCATAAAACATCGACTCTTTTTTTAAGAGTAGCTGATATGAAGGAGATACAACAAGGAGAGAAGAGAATACCTGAGACTCATTTGATCCTAGATTGGTTAATATACTTTGTAAATAACCGACGTTATTTTTAGTTAAATTTAGTGTCTTTATAATTGCTTCTCTTCCAATTTCGTTGTTGTTATAAAATAATAGTAGAGCATTCAATAAATGCACAAATTGTTGTGTAAAGTATCCAAATGTTTAAATCTTCCCCCATATTGTAGAATAGACCATCCACCTCCGAGCAGCTCGTAAGAGGCGAGCATAGGTTATCTGTGTCACTTCCAACATAATCACTGGTGGTAGAGTGTTGTGCAACTCGCCCAAGTAGGAATTCGTCACCTTGCTAATTCCTGCCGCCGGAATGACATTGTCGTGTTCTGGTCTGGAAGGCAGGGTAGGCGGTAGACGCATTTGCATATTATAATATGTATGTCGGTGTAACTATGCCTAGTCCTATTATCATCAGGATACTCTTGTGCTTGTTGGCTGTCTTATCCCATAAAAAAAGTCCCATAAAATTGTGTAGCATTTAATATGTTCCATCGTAGGGTTGAGGTATCTCAAAATTTGAAGTGTTTGGTTACTGTACAAGTATTTAGCTATTTAGGACATGTGCAAATGTTGAAAAGTATACCTACTGAACGAACCATAGAGTTCGAGTAACCAATCCTTGTGTTTAATACATGATCTCCTGATACTGAAACCACGAGGTGTTGAAAATAACAATAATTAAGCAATATTTGGTAAACAGGCGAATCGTACTTTTTTTATGATATTGGAAGGCAAACAAGCAGACGGATTTCCTGATGGTTAGAAATACACGTCGCCTATAGAAACCAAAAGTGGAAATGGTGCTTTGCCAACCTAAGGCTGGGATGATAAGCCTCTTGCGTGAGAAAGTTTACCGGCTACCCTACCCTCCAAACCAGAATACGACAATGGTGAGCATTGACGCTATTGTGACAGGAATAGTTAAGACGGTGGTACCAATCCGAGTGAGTCGTTGCAAGACTCTGCCACATAATATCATACACATAAATAACATCTATCGAAAATACAGGCCAAGTGCAAGACGAACTAGCTCACGAAGGATTCCGTACCCTTATTTTTAAAGACGGCAAATAAACACGTTTGCTGTATTGGAGCACTTTGTATATTTTTTTCTGTTTTTAGTATTTGTTTTTGTAGTGGCAAGCGAAGTAAATTATCTGAAAAATTTAACTGTCTAGTTATTACGTTTCATGAGATACATCCTGATGGTCTTCTCATTGGTCGAGTGGCTAGCGTACACACCTTACCGCGTCGACTATCCGCGAGGCTCGGGTTCGATTTCCGACGGGGCCAGCCATTTGTGTGATGAACATAGATGTTTGTATTTCCGGGTCTGGGTGTTTATTAAATTTATTCTTGTATCTATTTAAGTATTTCTATATATTAGTATCGTTGTCTTACACTTATAACACACGCATATAATTTGATTACTTTGGGGTTACATCAATATGTGTAACTTGTCCAGTAATATTTATTTATTTATCCTGGTTACAGACAGACAGACGGACAGAGGAGTCTTTGTAATAGGGTTCCGATTTTACCATTTGGGTACGAAATCTTAAAAGGAATCGAGTTAACTAAATTCCGAAAAACAATTAACAAATAGCAGAGTACATACATTTTCTCAGTTCAACAAAATTGTGTGTAAAATATTTTTAATATTGTGGACATTATTCATTAATATTTGGTCATACATCAAATTGAAATAATGCAGATAAGTGAAACTCCCTAATTACACCTCGGACGCCTGTCTCAAACTGACAATGAATATTTTATTAACACTTTTACATACCGTTAGGGATATAACGTAATTCGGTGATGACCTACATTAATCTCCTATATATTGAAAACAAGCTATCCGCTAGCCGAATTACGTCATGATCGGTTCAGTAATTTCGTTTGAATGGTGGCCGGGATACAGATAAACAAACAGATAGACGGATAGACAGAGAGATTAAAAGTCTAAAAAAAATAAAGAAATGTGTTCTTGCCCGTTTTCAATATCTTCTATGTACAAAATTTACTCTTCTACAGTTTTATTATATGTATAGAGACGGTAGAATTATCTTTTGTCATGATAAATAAAGTATTCATATTTTAAATTAGAAACACATGTACTTTTTCACATTTTTTCTATCAAGATATTTGGATGCCTTTGGTTATTTTTAGTTGTTAAATTATTATAAAATATATATATTTATAATTATAATAAATATCCTGATTGAAAAAAAAAGATAAACTACCTACATGTGTTTCTAATTTAAAATATGAATATGTGGAAGTTTTACCAAGCGCCAACGATGAACAATATAAATGAGGTATGATAGAAAAAGATCTTTCTTATGTTCACAAAGTGACATTAGCATTACGTAGGAACAATGTGTAGTTACCATTCGTACATGTCTATAGTGACAACAATTGCTGAGACAGTAATTTCCTCACCCGCTAAGTTCCTACGCAGCATTTGGTGACTTAATATTACCTATTTATTTTCGAGCTGCAAGGCAGAAAAAGATGGTCCTTTTTAAACAAGGGATCAATTGGAGAGATTTTATCATTATCATGGGATGTATAATTAATACTATTCGGTGATATATTATTAGGTAAAACAAAGTTTATCTGGTCATCTAGTATGTGAATACACTATATATAGCACTTATATGTAAGAAATGTACATAAAAAAAATCGACCAAGTGCAAGTCGGACTCGCGCACAAGGGGTTTCATTATCTGTAAAAATGACAAAAATATCACGTTTGTATTATCATGGGTTTCATTCTTTTAAAAGCTTTTATTTAACTTGCATTGTATGTATGTAAGTATGTATGTTCGGGTGGAATCTTAGAATTCAATTTT
>DVZL01005454.1:0-12046 GCA_018236625.1 Lasaia peninsularis
GGTCTTGTTCTCAATGACCTTGATAATCTATCCTCGTCTCTTACGAGCTGCCTGGTAGAAAGACATATGGTCTATTCTACACAAAGAACCCAGACCAATACGGGAAAAAACTAGATAATTCTAAAACGTAGAAGAAATACTAGTAATTGAAAGGAGATTAAAAAGATTGACAAAACAGATATACAATGTGAAAGGGATGGATGTAGGTACCAGGAGAGACTTAGGTTGATGAGGGTGGTGTTAAGAATCTCCGAAACCGGCGTGTTTGCATGAAGAGAATAATGAACGTGGAGGAAGCTAGGCAAGTATGCAGGAACACTTGCGAGTGCCATATTCTCTGTGTACCTCGCAAGGAAGCTGGCTTGAAGATATGTCTGTATAAGTATTTAATAACTAAAGGTCATACACAATAAATTAAGGTTGAGCTTGCCTACTGCAATCTCGATCTTATAGGCGTGAACCTATCGATATCCAGTTAAGGTAATTTGCAATTGCATCGTGTGATAATTGATCCTCGTGGTGTTGGGTTCGATAATTGACAATAAATTGTTCCGAGCATTAATCTGTACATCAAATTATCTCTAATGGAGTATTACGATCGATGGGCAATGAAATTAAAATATATTCTGTAATTGTAACAACAAATATAATTAAATTTATTTAAGTCCTTGTCACGTTATCGGTCTTTATATCGTCGGCTAACTATGGATGCATATGCACCTCTACCTAACCTTTCGGGAATATGGGCGTGACGAGTGTCAAGAGGCTCCGAAATCGTGTTTCTATGAAGAGTCGTGACATTTGACGCTCGATACCCACTGCATACCCAACAAGGGACCTAGCGTTAAGAAATTATGTTTGTTTGTAATACAATTTAATTTATTTTTCTCGAACAGAAACATTGATGTTGATGGCAAGATTGAACCGATCGCAGAACTATCAACAGTTGTAAAAATATCTTCTGAGTTTTTGTTTTTTTTTTCTGAGCTTCTTGAAATCATTAAAGAAATATTTATTTGCACTAGTTCAATCAAACTAAATTTTTTTCACGAGTAACAAACAGACAAACTTCGCAATGTTAAAAATCATGTGTCGCATAAAGAGACCAAAATGACAAGTGTGCGTTGCTCCTAGAGTGCCGTAATACAACACGATAGTGGTAAGCACTTATGTTGTACCGACAAGAAACCTTACATGAGATGGCATCTACATGGCGAATTGTAGCAAAACTTAGCCAACTACTGATTTATGTGCTCGTCGTAGTCGTAGTCGAGTTTTCCGAAGACTTAGTAGGATTAGTCTATATTCATACTTTATTGCTATGAAGTCCTATAATACTTTAATGTATTGTTGTTTAAAGTTTCTTCATCTTCGTCCTAGATTTATCCTATTTCTATATAAGATTATATCGGGGTCAGCTTCCTAATTTAGGGGTTTTGATAAAAACACTAGTTCTTACACAGGGTGATTTGCTGTTTGATCTCTGCAACCCGGAAGTCCCATTACAAGATTAAGTCGCATATACGAATTCGTGTTTCCTCACGAAGATTTTTTACCGTAAGAGCACTTATAACATGTACTTAAGTTAGAAATACTATTGGTACATGGGGGTTATAAAAATACTATCATGACAAAAATACTCAAGGATCGAATTTGAACCACCCAAATGGAAATCCGAAATCTTAACTACTAGACCCACAAATATCATTATTGGTTAAAGTTTTTTTATTTAAAAAAATCAAATAAATATTACACACATAATCAAATAAATATACCTACATAATATACACTTTTTAATAATTATAAACGCTACCAACAAGTAAGAAACCGCCTTGAAAGACCTGCTTTCATTATGTTTTCCGCTAAGAAATTATCTTAATACGGCAAGAATCTCGGATTTCTACATATTCGTCAAAAGAGTTTATATATAAGTATACTTGTTAACCATTTCACCAGTAATCTCGCGAACACACATCCAAACACACCCAAGAACGTGAAGAACGCACTAATTAACGTACAACTTGAAACTTCGTTCGTAACGTTGCCAATCTCGCTTGATCTGTGGCTACACATACATCTTGGTCTTTTTGCTCCATTCTGTGAGCTCAGAAAGAGGAAGGCGGGTCTCAATAAACTGGCTGCTTCATAATTGCGTGTCTTACGTTCCCTACACGTAACACGGCCTTTTATTAGGTAGAAATTCTGTATACGCCACTATATTCTGGCTCCAGATGAAAGTTATGAAGTAAACTACCGGGGAAATTTATGATGGGCCTCAAATTTTGTTTTCGTTATAACTAAAAGTATATTTCTGTGAGAGTTCAAATGTTTTATCTCGTAAAAACTAATTTTCTGGTCATTTTACTGCGAAACGAGATTTAAAAAGTGTACTTTCTATAACTAAATTAATAATATTTGCTCAAGTAACTATAATAAGTATGCTGAAAAAGAATAGTGTCTTCTGTTATCAGATTTTATTTAACTATACTTTTTCTTGTGTTAAATTCATTTTTACCTGAATGAAACTTATCTGTATGAATTTAAATAATAAATGACAATATGTAATATTTTATCTTTTACTTAAAGGGCTTTTACCTTTGCGGGGATGCCAGCTCTGTATAGGCCTAATAAACTAAATTCAATATATATAATATACTAGCTGTCCCGGCGAACTTCGTACCGCCCCCACTTTAGGGATGAAAATTGAATTTAAAACCAAAATAATGAAAATACTTCTCTTTTAAATTAAATGTGATATCTGAACAATTTTTATGTTAGATATTGAAAATATTGACATCAGAACTTATACAATACTAACTTTACTCTATTGTTTTGCTTTCCCGAAACCTCTTCACTAAAATTTAAAGTTTATGATGTGGTATTAAAGTTCAAACTTATATATGGAAATTACAAATCTATTACAAATATATTACAAAAGTGTTGTTTTTAGAATTACTTCGTCATTTTTTTAAAGTTTTTCTCCCCGCAAGAACCATCCTTTTACTTCAAGGAATATTACAAAAAAAATAATTATCGAAATCGGTTCAGCCGACCTCGAGTTTTGCGCTTACCAACACACTTGGCGATCTATTTTTATTATATAGATGAAGTATAAGATTCATAGGATTCACAAAAACATTCAGTTGTGACAAAATGCTCTTACATCTAAAGTAGAAATAACAATCCCTGAAAATCGTTACAGCTATTTCGAAGAAACGTGTTACTTTCGAATATTTACAAAAAAATGCTTGTTTTCTACCCCTTAGGCAAAAAATTACATCTTTTCTTTCGCTGTAACTACTAATCTAAGTCTTACCGCCTCTATCTGACTTTGATAGCAGAAAAATAGTGTTAACTCCTTGGGCATTAAATAAAAAGGCCTCAAGAGTACAGTTACATGTCACCTAAGACGATTTTATTTTACTTTCCTCTAAATATAGATCTACTGGTTTATAAACTTAACGGTACAGGCAATAAATTGATATTTAAAGCAAATAATAGAAAGTAAAATGGGCCGTTTACACCCTCAACAATTCACATGTAGTCCATTACTATTCCATAAAAAAGAATATTAAGCGATGAAATTGAATATTTTAAGAGTATTTTTTGCTTGAAGTGTTCGCCATCGTTACTTAGTTTCGATAGTTGATTTATGCACCGCATATAGCTCAATGGCGCTTGATACGTTATTGTTATGTAAACGGACAAACATAAATGTCTACATCACAAGCTGGTTATTGTTTATGAGCTCGATCAACTATGTGTTACTAGTTGTGCCCGTGACTTCGTCTGCGTTTTATTTGATTAATTTATTTCATAAATTTCTAAAACAAAAGTAGCTAAAGCGGTTCCTTATTATATAGCTGTCTGTCAGTGAAAGTCCCATCGAAATCGATCCAGCTGTTTCAGCTTTATGTGTGATCCATAGAGATTGCATAAAAATTCTAAAACATGTTGCTTTAGTAATGTACCTTGTAAATAATGCACTTATTAAAAAGCTGTTATTTTAATATTACATACAAACATTTCAATTTTATTTATTTGTATAGATAAATTGAAATACATTAATTGTGTTCAGAAATTGTATACAGAGTGTTTTAAATAAGTCTAAGCTTATACCAACATACGTGTGGATAATTTTGATAGTTTACTTTATTTAAAAGTACCTCCACGCCTATTATCCCCTAATAGGTAAGCAGAGGTGTGCTAGTATATCCACGACTTCAAAGTCCAGTAGATATACTAGAACACCCACGATCCGCCAAGGTACGTACTAGGGCCCATAATGTGATAGGTGGCAAGCCTATCGCCACTTCGAGCACATTCCAATCCCGGGCAATGCTTACTCCGAATAATTAGAAAAGAATTTTAAGAAAAGTTGCCTGACCTGGGAATTGAACCCGGGACCCTACGCGGCTAACGTATACTTCATTTTGTGTTGATGTAAATAATTTTTAAAGTACTTTTAATGACTAATGGTTTTAAGACCACAAACAAAACAAAAGACCATCTGTTTGCATAGGTTTGTAATAACTGACCCAACTTGAATAATCCTTATAACCGTTAACTACGAGTAAGTACAACTCAAAATACAGTTTTTGTATAGAATAGGACAATACCGAATTTTAGAAAGCCCGCTATTTCTTGCGCAACTTTCTCCCTTTGTACGAAGGTTTTTAGAAGATTTCTAATGCAACAGTCAAACAATTGTAGCGAACCGTTTTAAAATACAAAAAACTGATCATAAAAACGATTTTGTTTGTTTGTGTTCATGCTAAAAAAATGCTAATTCAAAATTGCGTCTACAAATAGAGACAAATACAATAAACAGTCTAGGAAAACGACTCTCTGGGCGAACGTAGTTGGTGTCCGACTTTACGTAAGGTCTTGAGTTCGATTTCCGAAGGAAGGAGGGATCTAATTCTATGTTGTATTACAATTTATCTGAAAAACATAATAGATTTGATTTGTGCTCGATACGGCGACGGACTTGCCACCTCTTATATGGCACCTAATATCGTCGGCTAATCGTGGGTGCATACGTGCCTACGATGTTATTAGCATTAAAAATAAAATGTATATTTTATATAATTACTGAACTTATTTATTGATTAGATTAATAGAATATAGATATAAACAGATATGCATCTGGGCACATAGTTAGGTATTAAATTGTGCTGGACCGACGTTTACGAGCATATTGGCGCCATACAGGGTGCAACATGCTAAGGCTATCAGTTACCCCGTCGGTGGCTAATTCACTGTGACAAATTAACAACAGCTAAATTCAAACCCTACTGTAATATACTGTATTATACCAACTCACCTTTCTGCGTGGTAATAGAGTTTCGGTTATGTATATGACAAACAATATGAAAAATATGACGTACTCGTTTTGAATTGAAAATATACCTACTGATTAACTTAGTTTTCTACAATAATTATAATATTTTTGTAATAAAACAAGCAATTAAGAAATTATTTTAATAAGCTATACCTAAATTGCTTTTAAGTTAGAACTTATTAACAGAATTGCTTAATAAGTTAGAGTTTATTTACAGCATTGCTTAATCTGTTGCTAGGCTTATAATCCTGCATCGAATTTCGATCGACTTTCTTATGTAGGAAATAGGAAAATATAATGTTTACAGAATGATTTCAATACTTTTATTAAAAAGTATTTTTATATTAGTATTGAAACTCTGTATAACATTTTCTGCAAGTAAAAGTTTATTTATTTTTAGTTAAAAACTAAATTATTTCTAATATATTTCAGGATATATTAACTTCTGATGAACAGAGAATGATTGCATAAAAACAAAATGAAGGTTTGCCATTTTTCAACAAATTAATCACGTTAAAAAAAATAGGTTGACAAGAAAATTTATTGCTGTAATTTATTTGCACATTATTTTTATTTAATGATCATTATGTTTGACAAGCATAACGATATCAAACTTTAATATAAAGTTTTATACTATTATATATGTATAATATATTAATCATAATAGTAATAGAATAGATAAGAAATAATTTACTGCACGCAAAATATATTTTTGAAGATTTAAGAAAAAAACAACTATTATTTTAGAAGGTTTCCTAATTATTATACAATTTCTTGACTATAATCATTCTTTGTTTCTGTCTTGTAACGGATATTATTATGAAGGATTATTAAAAATATGTTCCATCGTTTCAACGATATTAAACTTTAATTAAAATCTGCGTATATAATATTAACATTCTAGATTAATAAAATACTAAATTACTAAAATAAAAGATAAGAAATACTTAATATACGCAAAATATATTTTTAAATAATTAAAAAGATAACTTTATTTTTCTAAAGGCTTTTTCCAATTGCTTTATATTTTCTCGGCAAAAATCATTCTGTAACTTTACGTTGAAATCAAAAATATTATTTAGGAATATTAATAATAAATAATAAATAAATATTACTGGACAATTTACACAGATTGATCTATTCCCAAAGTAAGCAAATTAAATGTTTGTGTTATGGGTGTCAGACAACGATATTAATACATACAAATACTTAAATAGATACAAGAATAAATTTAAATAAACACCCAGACCCGGAAATACAAACATCTATGTTCATCACACAAACGTCTGTCTCCCTCGCGAATCGAACCCGAGCCTCGTGGTTTGTCGATGCGGTTAGGCGTGTACGCTAGCCACTCGGCCACTAGGCCAACGAGGTGTTCGAATTAAATATGTACTTATTCAATGTTTATCTTTTGCTTGGCAATGTTTTTCAATAAGTCTCGACATTTTGACAGTAAAAAATCAATCCTCTATTAGGCTATGAAAATATTTATTACAATAGGAGCGAATAAGCAACAGTAATGTGGAACAAAAATACAGTGTCCGAATCTTATCGTAAGCACTATGTGAAATTCCATTGTAGATATAATTGATTTACAAGAATTACTATATTTTCTACACTTTTCAAAAAATGTTGAAAAGTATAAGTGATTTTTGTGAATAAATTATATTTATAAGGACATAGATAAGTTGTTTACTATTACTTCGATGTTTTGAAATAATATTGAATTCGTTTCTAATAGGACTGGGTAATGCAACGAGGAGTCATGTTTAATTCATACGATTCCATAATATTATAATCAGTTCTATACTTAATGCTCAGTTTACTGTATTAAGTTGTTTGATATAAAATATATCAAGCAAGTAGGGCAATCCACCTATTCCTTAGTATTATAAATAAGGAGTATTTTAGAAATAGCATTCAGAAATATAAAACAGAACATGTCACTTCATTTATTCTTAATAAAGTAGATACATATTAGAAAAAAAATATGATGACATCTATGTAAATGAAGATATTTTGTGTTTGATCAACAAACTTATATGAAACCACAATTTAAATATGCCAAAAACAAAAAGTATTTTTAATATAGATTCATAATTGCCGTAAATACCGCGTAAAATACATACTAAAAACGAGATTCCGTCGAATTGATAACTCCTATGTTTTATCATCTATTATAAATTGGACTCTACGTACCTAGTCACCCTTTAACTGGAAGCATAGAGATTACCGATAGAATGATGATTATGAATTTACTACGTAATAGGTATGTCTTTATTGTATGTGCTATTTTGTTAATTTTAATTGAATTATTTTGAATATGTACAGTTAGTATTATTATCGAAGCCTGGATAAACAAAAACATAAGGTAATACTTTTAACTTTTGTTTTTTTTAATTTATATAACGACAAGTTAAAGTAATATATTCATTCTTTTAAAAAAATCTCCCGAGTATAAAAAACGTAATTAAAAAAAAAACAAAAAACTTGATCATTGCGAAAATTCTATTCCCTAAACGTCGATTCAAATGAAACAAAGCAAAGTAAGAAACTTGTTTCTTGAATTACTATTGTCCCTCGCTGACAGTCCCATATATAGCGACCTATATGTCTAGCTACAACTTACATACTTAGACAGGAATAGAAGCAGCTACGACAATGCGAATGTGGGAAGCAAGTTTTGTATTCTAAACAAGATCTCTTGAAGATCTATTTGCAATCTTTATGCATTTGTATTTAAGGATTCGCCTGTAAATTTTAAACAAAGGCGAATTAAATAGGTACATATTTTATCGTTCAATCAATTCATTGAAAAAATGTTCTTAAGTAGGTATAAACTTTACTTTAAACGTATAGGTTTGACGCATATATTTATGTGCATATTCATCGTCATGTTAACCAATAAAAAAGTTTTTTTTATTTGAAAGAGCCTATTTTTCAAATATTTTTGATGATTTTTGTGAAAACCTCTGTTGTTTTTTTTAACTTAGATGACTTTTTTAACTGCATTTAAAGTATGCGTTGTTTACGTCATTAGTCATTTATTTCTTGGGGGCGCAAGGCGTACCAGAGTCAGATGATTTTGACGTCACTAGAGCCAACTTTGTAAACACATCAACTACTACTTGTAATAAGGCAAGGACTCACATGTGAAAACTGCCAAGTTTGGATTATAAGCAACGATTGGGTGATGTACCAGTCCAATTAGTTATATGATAAACGGTATAAGAATTTCACAATAACGTGATAAATAATCTCAAAAATGTGTCAACAAATACTCGAATATCAAAATGCCTACGTGTTGTACTGGTTAAAGATCTATACTAAGATAGGGAAGAGGTAATAAACATTTAGTGCAGATCGATTGTAAAATGGCGGCGTTACAATGCGAAGAAACGATGAAAAGGTAATAAAACATGCTTTCGCTTTATTAAATAGGAAAGGAACTCAAGCAAAAATATATTTCATGCTGGCTTTTTCTGGAATACCATATTACATTAATATTTTAATAACCAACTACATTAAACAATATTAATAATGTTAACAATATTATCTTCACAAATATCTCGTCGCCGAATACATGTGGTGTAGAGAAACATGTCTTCATTAAATAGAAAAAGTAGGAGTACATATTTGATTTATTACAACAAGAGACATATTTCATGTGTCGAATATTAAGACTTATACTTGTTGTATTCCCTTTCTTGATCTTATCTGTATTATTAAATGTGTATAAAATAAATATAACTTAGTAACGTCGTGACATATTTATTGATTAATTACTTTGTCAAATTGTTTTCCCTTTACTGTATGTTTCAGTAAAATATATTCATCTTGGCGGGACACTACCGTGTCTCCAGATCATCTTTCATAGCCTAACCTTCACACATGAGGCGATAATATAAAAAAATAAAAACCGGACAAGTGTGAGTCAGACTCGCGCACGAAGGGTACCGACAGTTGATAAATAATCAACTATAGAAACATATTAAAATTGCGATTTAGAAATATTTTAGTACACTTGAGTCTTATTAAAAGGTTTCCGTCTTTACGCTAAGGCACGAAACCCTTGAAACGCATTCATATTATGAAACTGCAGCTACATAATTAATTATATTGATTATAAGATAAATGACAATTTATCAAAGCGCCATCTTAAAAAAATGTTCAATACTATTGATAAACTTTGAAAAAAACCGGAGGCAAGTAGAAGTTAATCACAAAAAGTTTTAAGAGTGTAATAAAAGATGATAAATAAATACCGTCATGCCTACCATTCCCGAAGAGGTCAGCAAAGCTTTATACGCACCCTCGATTATACGCCGACGATGTTAGGTATCATGTGACAGGTGGTAAGTCCGTCGCCATGTCTAGCTCAAATTCAATTTTAGCCAGCGTCAATTTTTGATAAACTGAAAAAACATGTAAAATAGATTATACTATGAGTATGTGTCTATATTAACCAGGTTTTTTGATCATGTCTGGTCTGAATATGTTTGCATATAAATTCAACTGAACGACTTGTAGACGTAAGATATGAAATATTGTCTTCAAGCGAGCCATTTGTCTCTGCCTGGGCCAGTCTAACCCAGATATGTACTTACCCATAGTCGAGAGTTATGATACTTGTGTGACTAACGTTTATCAAACATCTGTTTGAATTATCATTAGTGTATAGTTCCTTATTCTTATTAACATACGTATCTATATGGTAATTCGTCTGCACGCTAACTAAAAGTATTTTAGGTACATGCTATCTCTGTCTGATGATATAAAAAATGAAAGAGATAGAACAAAATGCCGTGAATAATAAAAATGTAATAATTAAATTAAATTCAAAATATTGTCAATTTTCTAATGTTATATACCTACTTCGAGTATAATGTGCAGATAAAATATTAAAAAAAGTACCTCCACGTCTATTATCCTCGAAGGGTTAGGCAGAGGTGTGCTAGTATACCCAGGACTCGTAAGCCCATGATGTGATAGGTGGCAAGCCTATCGCCATTTCGGGCACATTCCAATTCCGGGTAATGTAATACTTACTCAGAATAATCTGAAAAACTTTTAAGTTTAAAAGTTTTACATACACCAAAATAATTTTTTTCTGTCTTTCTACCAGTCTATTTGTACCCGCTAATCTCTGAAACAGCTGGACCAATTTTGACGGGACTTTCACTGGCAGACAGCTGATGCAATAAGGAATAGCTTAGGCTACTTTTATTCTAGAATTTTATGTTAGATATGTTTTAAATTAAAACAATTACTTTCGCAGACACGGCTAGTTAGAAATATATGTGGTATGTAAATACTATATTTCCTTAGTGTTTCTTCGTTGGCGGGCTGCGGTGGCTATCAAGTCGATCTTCGCGTGTCCCGTGCGTCGTTGATGTACAAATGGCCCGGCAAGCCAAACTGATCCCGGGGCTATTGTTAGAACCTAGACGAGACTGTGTGACAAGTTTCTGTTTCCTGTTTTCGATCTCTTTTTTGCTCGTTTTGCATCAATAGATTTTATGTGAGTTTTGTATATTAAATCAATCTTTTCAATGTTAAATTTCTATCTGATCCGGGAAATTTTTTTCAGTTTTTTTTCATAACAACCTTTCTTAGACTTCGTCAAATACAACAAAAAACATTCACCCAAATTGATTAGGCCGTTCTCGAGTTTCAAGCTTAGCGACACATTTAGACAATTATTTTAGAGTTCCATCCCTAGAAGGCAAAAACGGATTGATAATTCACTCGGACGAAACCGCGGGCGGAAAGCTACTTCATATTTTGCTAAAGTTTGAATCTATTAGATGTGTGGAGGTCAAAGTACCAGTTCATTATAATATTTCTTTTTTTTTCCTCGATGACAGATCGACGCCCATGTCATTTTGTGTTGTTTACTACACATAATTGATATTACTATAGAAGCTATATCGATAAACATAACACGATGATAGACCTGTTTTTTTTTACAAAATATAATGTAACTAAACAACTGCAGGATACTAGCACCTAAACAAATCCTTTCAGAGATTACAAACAGCATTTAGGTATAAACCACTTAATATTATAAATATTGCTAAGTCAAGTCGAGCAGTCAGTATTACAATGTAAAGTTATACGCATACATCGTTATTCAAGTGTCAAACAGGGCTCGTATACAAATCATTCACCATCACAATCCACCGGTTAGACATCTGACTGATATAAAGAGTCGCAATACTAAAAAAATAGCTTTGTTTCCCAACAAATTCCGCTTGTTTGCCCGCTTTCCGCGGAACACTGTTATTCGCATAAATCGAGCGAAAAAGCCAAATTGCTGCGATAGCTCACTGGCCCCGACAAAAAATTGCTATGTTCCAACAAACAAATATTGCATGAGTGCTTGTTGTTCACTCCCAGTTTTATTGCTCTAGCGTTATTTAATTTTTGACGTGTCGACTAGACAAAGTGCACGTAATTACTCCAGCGAGTGCTTTACAAAGCATCGAATTAAAAGTACTGATAATCGTATGTTTTACTGTGTGACATGGTATTGTAAATTGGTAAAGGCATCCCCTAGTTACATAGATACGAGTACATACTTGCGCGGAGTCTACCCGGTTTTGGTGCTGTTTTCAGGGAACTATAATAATAATAATAAATAAATATTACTAATCAAATTACACAAATTGATCTAACCCCAAAGTAAGCAAATTATAT
>DVZL01005455.1:0-12044 GCA_018236625.1 Lasaia peninsularis
AAATGTCAAACTCAAAAAACCTAGTACAAATTTTTGACTTTGACATTTCTAATCGCGCAAAACGACACGATCGCGTCAAGACGATAGTGCACGTTCTAACCCCCTTGCTCACATATGCTTTAGGCATATTATGCTTGTGCCCACTCCGAATTCTACTTCTTTGTCAACTAAGTGCTGGGTAATACGTAAGTAAACTGAGTAAGTATTACATACATACATGTATTTGCGAGTCCTCAGCTTCCCGGCAAAATCTATATCTACAGCCTAGCACGAAACCTGACTAGATTTCTGAGCTAGGTTTATCCTGGTTGGATGTTTATTAAACCTGTAATAGCATGTTAATATTTGGTCTAATGTTCTCAACTATTTTCGTTGTAAATTTTTAGAAATCGACGAAAATTTGATGCTAAAAGCTGCAACGAGTTTTTTTGAGTGGTCTTTGGCAACAGTGTTCAGGCAGTTTTACAGGTTTTTCCTACATACTGAATTGAGCGCCAAATGGTGGGACATATTGCAAGATATAGATAACAGATGGATCTTAAAGTCAACCAAATTAGAGTAGAATAGAACACAAAATAAACAAATATCATATGAAAAATAAAACTAGCTCGACTAAAACTGATGGGAAAATCGGAAGATAAAAGCTAACTAGAATTGGAACACACTGAACGAGGCCAATATATTTACTCCATAAGTGATTCCAAAGTTGTTTTTGTTTCGATATAATATTCAGATGCTTAAAAAGTTTACAATCCGCCAGTGAATCGGAGGCTTGATAGTACAAGTTTCCCTATACGAATTTAAATCAAGATTCCACAGGCTGATAATACTTAAGGTCAAAAGCTATTTTATAATAGGACTAAGTTTTTTTATAGTATAAGACAGCGAACAGGCACACGGGTCTCCTGATGGTAAGAGACATCCGTCGACTATAGACACCATAGAGGGTGTAGGTGCGCCGCTGCCCTGTGGTCGGGCTGTTAGACCTTATGTGCAAGTCTACCGGCTACCTTACCCTCCGGACCGCAACACAACAATGTCATTATGGCGGCAGGAATAGGTAAGGCGGTGGATCCCTACCCGGGTGAGTTGCTGCACAGCACTCCATCACCTAGTCAATGTCACGGTGTTGGTGACAATAGACCCTGTGCTCGCCTCTTACGAGCAGCCTGAGTGGAAGGCAGTTGGCCTATTCTACAACAGAACCCGGATCAAAACGGGGAAATATAAATAAAAAAAGTATATCAATAAAGTATATTAGATAATGTATAAAAATGGGCTTACGAAAAACATTTCTCGCCCATAATGGTAATTTTATTAATTTTTACTCGAAGTACAAAAGCGTGAAAGCACCAATAATAAGTTTCTACAATGTTTCAGATGGCCTTCTTGGATTTTGTCGTGTCTGATGTCCAATTCTGTCACTTTCTTTACCTATGTCAATTTGTCAAATATTTCTTTTTTAACTAAATTATTTATAAATTATAAATATAGATGCTAATCCTTAAAACAAGCTTGAAGCTACAGCATAACATCAATGTATTTTTTTAATTTCTTTACTTCCAGTTCTTGAATGGATATGATTCAATAATTTTCTATTAACCACTACGAATGCCTGATAATTTAGCTCAAAAAATAAATGTACAGTATCATCATACATGATATTATTTATATCTATCTCTCCAAATAAAGTTTATATTAATACATGATATTATTTATATCTATCTCAGCAAATAAAGTTTATTATTATTTATTATTATTATTATCTATGAATTTTAGATAAATAGACGTAGTAATAATTGAGTTCAACAGACCTATTTGATTTTAATTTATGTAGTGCTTAAACACAATATGATGGTTTTAACATTTGGTGTTTTTATGCAGGGTACAGAAGTATAGCTAGGAGTGGTCTAAGTGGTCCTACGTTCACTTTAAGACTCTCACGCACCCTATTAAGAGAAATAATTTAATACAGAGCGTGAATAATATAGTGTAGACTATATTGTTCTTTGAACCCAAATCACTTTGTGTTAATATATTAATAACGTTAAGAAAATTTACCCTATAATAAGACGCAGATTTGTGTGTTACGTTATATATCTATAGATAGAAGTTAATATTTTTACAAATCAATTTGGCGTGACACCAATATACTATATATTATAATAACCGTGCGATACCAAAAATATTTCTTGCCTCGTATGATAATTTTGTAGAACCAGACTATCATATGACCAGAGTGAAAGGCCTAACATGGGACTGCACCGGCAACACTAACCTTTCGGACTGAAACATGACACTGTTAATATAGCAACAGGAATAGGTAAGATAGTGGATTCCTAACCAGGGCAAGAAATTTCATTTACAATTCATGTAACTTTGCTTCTAACGAATCGTAAGGTTCAAAGACATGATCTATTCTACACAGCGAACCGGCGGATCAACGCAGCAGCATATTTATTTTGTGTTAACTTTTTTTATAATCAATGAACTTCTGTATTAAATTATTATTATTATTTTCAGCGAGGTAAACAAAAAGCTATCCTCGATAAGTATTGTCCTACTTCAATAAGATGTTGCCATAGTCTGTACCCAAGAACAGGCTGTATTATAATATCGCTAATTGGTATAATTTTGAGTATTGGTTACATATTATTTTTCTTCATAGGCGAGACACTGTTAATGAATTTTGGTATAAGCCAAAATATAGCTTTATTTGTCATACATTTATATGCTGTTTTGGGAATAATATTATTCTGTATACATATACTTTTACTGGTATCAACTTTCACTTATAATGAAACTTTAGTTCTAGTGTACTTATGGGCTATAATAATACATTTTATAATCGATGTTATCATGATTATTGTATTATGTGTCATGGCCTGTTTAAACAATTTTATTATTTTTGGTTTATCTTTACTGATTTTTGATTTATTATTTTGGATGTTAGTCTATTTTTTTATAATTCCCGGTGTTAATGGTTTTAGACGGAGCATCCACGCTATTATTATCGTTATTCCTCTCAGTAGACGTAAATCTTAAGACATTGATAATAGGGAATATGCATGTAATTTAGATATGGCCCAAAAAAGTGTAATCTTTATCGCTGAAGAAATATACCCACATAAATATTTTTAGCAATATTCAAGTTTTTATTAATAAAATTAATTCTTTAAAAGTATTGTTTTTGAAATTCCCTTGCAATTTTTGAAAACGCAACGCCATGACGTGATGTCACAGTCCAATGTCAATTGATATATCTATATCTTTGGGCATACAATACATTTGTAATGTTCCAATAATAAAATTGCGTCCTCTAAAAAATGTAAAGCTCATGTAACATTTCAATGGACTAACAATATTAATAATATATCAATACTTCGTTGACAAATTATTGTTCTCACTTCTCAATAGACGGTGACGTCTCAAATAAGCGCGTTAAATTGGCGGTGTTTAAGTCATCCTAAAATTACATAGGATAGTTTGGATTTTCTTTAGCTTATTATCACTATTTTGCAAGTGTAGTATTTTTTTCAGTTATGTACCTAATTACTTGATGTATTGTTTAAAAAAACATGCATATTCCTTATTGTTAGAATGAAACTTTATTTCCCCTCCTGTAGATTGTAATATAATTACTAATTATTAATTAGTGGTCGTTGTGAGACCAGTCGCATCGTAAAGACAACGGCCCTATCTGTCTCTGTCACCTTAATAATCATGCTTGCTATTGGCTGGTTCCGATGTTGAAAGTAGGTAATTATTAAATTTACCAGAGGGGCAGATTGGAAATGCACCATCAATTATTGGTGTCTAAAGACAACGCTTATATATCATACGTATATATCGTGAAGTATGTCAATCGTCTCAAGATGGCGCTGGTACTCAATATTTGGATAGGTATATTAAATAGGTATAAGAAATTGCTGAAAGGCTTTAAGCTGTTTGCTAAAAAAAAATAAGGTTCCTCTAAAATTTTGTGTTTTATTGACCTTTTTGTGGTAAAAATATCCGAACTATGTCCATGTCAAGCTATTAACGGAAAAACAAGTTGACGAAAGTAACGCGATTATGCAAAGGATAAAAAGGATGATATAACGGAAATAAACTCCCTTGTTCTTTGGGTAAAGCTACGTAGCCGACTAGTATTTACTATAGTACACATTCTAGGATGCAAAAGCATAGTCTTGCACATTTCATTACAAAAAAATAAGTTAATTACAAAATAATAAGTTTGTTACAAGAGAAAAACATATTTTCTTATGAAAACTTTATTTACAGTAAAATGACTAGAATTACTGTCGGAGACAGATACAAGTTAGAGTTAGTCTAACTTAGATAATTAGATAAGGTTTCACAGGCGGATCCAATGTATAGTTAAGAAGAGGGAGTTGCATCTTTTAATATCGACTATTAATAATATAAAAATGTCTAACGGTATCCAATACAATAGATTAAAAAAAAATGTAGTATGTAACTATGAAGCTAAACATGATATATGTATGACTACACTCACAACAACGACCTATCCGCAATATTAAATACCTATCTCCTTGTAATAGGATCATTCTAATCTTACATAAAACCGGCTTGATTTGACTTTGTCAACTCTATAAAACAGAGAGATTGGCCAGACTCATGAAGCTAATGAGACTATCTGAATATTATTAACAAAGACTTGCCCCAATATCAAACATCTATCTCATTCTCATAGGGGCAGCTATCACACTTTCACAAGCCGGTTTGTTTTGATTTTGACATCTTCATAAAACTTCAGAGAAAGATTGTCTAGTGAAGACAGAGTTAGCAATACTACGTATTTGGGACAGGTTTTTGTTAGGAGTGTAACCTCCAGATAGATTTTTAGCCAGTGGAGAGAGATTTATGAATACTGCGCATTCCAGACAGGTCTTTGTTGGTAATGTCATCTGCATACCAGTACTTTTAACTTCATGTATCTGACATGGCTCTTTCCAATCGGCTTGACATTTTAGCGTTTGTCTTCTACCGCATTTACCATGGGGAATAAAATGAAATTAAATTAAATTAAATGTTGGAGTCCTAGAAGAGGGCGGCGAGGGACCCAAAAAAAATTCGAGGCCTCAGAATATCTGATTTTCAAAGTGGGCGTTAGACAAAATAAGTTTGAAAACATCTGCGTTAGAACAACGTGACAGAGCTTAAAATACCACACCAACCACCGTGGCGCTCCTCAACCGTGCGATTCATAAGGCATTTTTTGCACCTTGTACAACATCTATGCTTAAAGCTGCATTACCAGTGGTGTTATTTCCAAACGGACACGACTCAGGAACCTTCAAGAAAAGATTATATCTACTCATTGCTAAAAGGTCGACAACGTATCCGTGATACTCCCGGTGTTGCGAGTGTTCGTCAGCGGCGGTGACCCAGATGACCCACCCGGTGGTAAATCTTTGAAATTGTACAGACGCGTAACAAGTACCGCTTTTGTATATGTAAAATAAATTATTTTCTAATGTTATAATTGTTCCAAGGTGGCAAGGAATAAGTTTTTGATATTTAGATAAGGAATCCATTTGCTTTTTTATCTTCCTGTAACACAGAAATTAATTCTCACTTTTCTCCGCCTGCATCAACAAGTAGGGAGTGAAGATATGTTTGCGGTTAGACTCAGGACGACGTATATGTCAATATACGAGATAAAATTAAATTGATGTCGTCTTGCGGTGAGGTCAGGAATAAGTGTTCCAGAGGTCCCTGGCTGGCTGCACAGCATACGTCCGCCAGGAGCAGCAGCAGCCTCCCGAACCTGCAGGTCTCTTTGCCTATTGATTGTCTCTGCAAATGCGCCAATGCTTGGTCTTGGTACATTTCCTTTTCTATTAATGATGAACTATCAAAAGAATCTGTGGATAAATTAATAAAAATTACAGAGTGCCAGTTTCACTCGCACACGAGGGGTATTTGCAAAAACAGCAAAAAATCGCGTCTATTGTATCGTAGTCCCTTTCAAATATTTACTGATTTTAGTATTTATTGTTATAGCGTTGATGAAGTGAGATGTGTTATTAACAGAAACACATCATCTTTGAAAATTTCAATTTTTCAGGAGATACAGCTTGATGACAGACAGACATACAGAAAGACAGACACACACATAGACGGACAGAATGACAGTGGAGTTTAAGTTTTGGTAATAGGATTCCGTTTTTATGCTTTGTGTACGGAATCCTAAAAGTGAATTTTTGCACGGCATTAATAATATTGGACACGTGGACACGTGGTATTTATTACCTGCGGACGCTGAACAATATAAACTCATTTATATATTTTACTAGCTTATCCGGGGAACTCCGTACCGCCCGCACTTAAGGGTATAAAAAATATAGATGTTGACCGATTCTCAGACCTACCTGATATGCACACAAAATTTTATGAGAATCGATGGAGCCGTTTCGGAGGACTTAGATTTGATAAATATTTTTTTTTACTTTTACAATGTCTAATTACAAATCTACATCATATATATAAGGCAACTACATAAGTAAATCTAGTGTCTAAAACTGGTTTTAAAAGAACCTTAAATAGTAATATAGTATACACTACCCGCAGGTTATAATTACATATGTATTTTGATTAAACGTTTGTACTTCGTTATAATTACACAACACAAAGACATGAACAATAAAAGCAAATTAGAAAATAATAAATTCATAGACATGGGTCTGACGCGGACGGTGCAATAATTAAATAAGCCTTTGTATTATACCAACAAATACAATGTACTGATTTGAATTCGTGAACTATAAATAACAAGACGTGTTAAAAATATTTCAAAAAGATATACGCGGCTTTGAGACGCCGTAAATGAACACTCTGTTATCATATGCTATCACCGCTCGCTGCAAACGTACGGTAACGTAATGCGTCTCCAAGGTCAACGACAATCGTATTGTATATTCGTTTTATTTTATCACTTATGTTTAGTTTCAGTAAGTCGGCGTGACTTACTTCCTATGAATGGAAATCAATAGAGTATTCATAAGAAGTAAAGTAAGTAGGAGAGATAATGTATGTGCCTTAGCATGTGAATTTATACAGCTAAAGTAAATATTTTGAAATTGATATACAGGTTATGTCGAATTAAAATACCTGTACGAAACAAAAGAGCTGTTTTCAAACAGTCATACTCCATTTTATCCAGGTTACATTGAGCAATACGATTGATCAGAGCAACGAGTTTTCGTAGTTCTTCTTTAATTTGAGGTCGTTTTGATATTATTACCGCTGATATGTGGTCTGAAAGAGAAATATATCCGTTTAAATGTAACTATGTCTACTCCTGAAACCGCTTTATATAAATTATATTTAATATTCCAATATAGTGTTAGATTTAGATATATGTTTATAATTAAAGGATCTTTGGACAACATTTCGTTGACTATTATTACATACCATAAAGTTGCCTGCAAGAGATCGCTGACGATAAGGCTAGTGTTGGGTATTTTTTGTTTCTAAGTTTGATTTTATATGTTTGTCTATTTCACAATTTTTCTTGGATCCACACTAAAAGTTATTCTCTATTCTATGTTGGCATTAGGCGAAAGTAAAAAAATAAAATTAAAAATAAATAATTTATTTTGGTCACGTAGTTTCATTCTTAAAACCAATAAAGTACATGATATAATGGAGTAGGTAGCCTAAAACCCAGGTCAGAAAATCCAGTTTTTACTTGCTTGCCTTGGTTTTTTCTTTATTGTACTTTGTCTTAGCCTATTCCCGTTTATATCGGGGTTGGGTACCTCGGGAAACAAAAACGCCAACAACACAAACAATGGCACCAGTTTTACACACAGCGACTGCCATCTGACCGCTGCAACTCAGAAGGTAAACCAGGCCCAATCCTGGATTAGTTCATATTCGAATACACGAATGCAGTTTGCTTGCGATATTTTATACGTATTTTATAAATGAGCCTGATAAATTGAAGTAAAATGAAATACTACAAAACCTGTTTGCTTCTCTTTTGTCATGATCTCTTCATTTCTCGTGCTCTCTACCCTTTGAATTGTTTTATCTTGTTTCCATATCTATTGATATTTTATACGTATGGACCATGGACACTCAGAACTAAGTAAGTAAGAACACCTTATTGGTGCATGACAGGGTTCATAACAGTACTACTAGAAAGAAACCCGAAGCCCTAACCACGAGATAGCCGAGGTTTCTTATTTGCTTTGTCCGTTACTATTGAGTTAATAATGAACGCGGCAAGTTATCCATACTAATGTCATAAATGCGAAAGCCTATTGCACTTTCAGAATAAACTTATTTTTAAATTTTGATAAAACTTAGAATAAAGATACTGTGAGGTAATAGTTCTCTCGTGTTGAAACGTCAGTAAGCCGCTGGCAGCATCTAGTAAAAGAAGTTTTTCCTTTCTACTTTTGTATAAATAAGTTTACCGTTTAACTTAAATTTCAAAGTGGAATAAGATATTTCGAGCAGAGTTATGGTCGCAGGAATGAGATGATCTACGATATTTATTTATTTCATTTACAAAATTCATTGCACTTACAGCTAAGCCAACACGTACATTGAATTATAATTATTTTTAAAATATATAATAGGTACAAATTAAAATAGCAACACTTCTAATGATATATTTCTCTATAAATATATTTGTGATAGTCTTAGTAACCGCGTATTAAATATGTGAAAAGATACGAATTGTGAAATGACTCCTTTTTGAATTCGGTTAAAAAAGTAGTAAATTTATGATCACACTTAATGTAATAAGTAATAACACAAAGTAGGTTTATAGAAAATTATTATACAATAGGGCTCGTTAAGTCGGCGGCCTCCGAGACATAAGAGGGCTTCACACTTGACATCTCTCTTCAAATGGATGAACAATAATAATCCATCAAACTCATTCAACTTCTACAACAAAATGGTTGGCATTTTATTTCAGTCCGATAGTTTTTAGGGTTCTGTATACTAAAGGTAAAAACGGATCCGATTTACTTAAGGCTCCGTTGTCCTTATGTCTGTCTATCACCTAACTGTATCTTAAGAACCGTGAAAGCTTAAAATTAAATTTTCACAGTTGATTTTTTTAAGTTGCTGCTATTACAACAAATACTAAAAGAGATAAAATAAATTTATAAATAAGCATATTGCGATACAACTGACATAATTTTTGAGTATTGCACAGATAATGGTACAGAACCTTTCGTGTGCCAGTGTGAGTCGCACTTGGACGGTTTTATTTTTTCTTACCCTACATCCTCAATACCTGGTAGCAGCTGAGTCTTATAGAGAAGGAAGATTTTGTTAGCCCTACTTCAAATCTGCGCTCGTTTGCAGAAAATTTAGGAAGTAAAATCAAAATATGTCCCTCTCACCCTATTGGTTGACTCGTCTATAACGTATTTATGAGATTTCCGCTGCCAAAGGATAACAACGGGACCCTATTACCAAGACTCCGCTGTCCGTATGTCTATACGTCACGGCGCTGTATCTCATGAACCGTGACAAGACAAGTTTTACAAAATCACAAATGATTTATTTTTGTTGCCACTATAAAAACAAATACCAAAAAATAGAATGAAGTGAATATTTATGGGAGTTTCCGTACAAAAAGTGTTTTTTATTCGATATTAATAATGGCAACATGTCTTGAAACATTCACCGAAAATTGTGATGTATATTAACATTACTAATATAAAAATTAAATATTTAAATGGGCTCCCATACAACAAAGGTGGTTGTCATGTACGGGACCCTTCATGCGCGAGTCCGACTCACACTTGGATGTTTTTTAATAAAACGACAGAGCGGCAATTCCTAATACAAATACCCTCAATGTGTCTAAAAGCAGTTCTTTGACTTATCAAAATTATATAAAAAACTGGTTGGTTTAAAACTTCACCATCCACCCCAGCAGTACCAACATGAGCTGCACCTTATCCCAAACATACACGTAATACAGATATCTTAAAATACATAAATATCCTTACGTCCACATCCCCAAAAAGATATGCACCCACGGTTAGCCGAAATAGCAAATCCATAAACGTTAATAACAGCCTTCGGGACTGTTCCGCCTGTCGAGCCAATTTTCTAATACCAGCCAGACAGGCTCGGTTTGGCTTCGACCAACCGATATTTCCACTTATCAACCACATATTGCCAATGCCATGACTTCCACATTTCCATCACCCAAAGCCTTATTTCGATATTTTATTATGAGATAAGACAACAAACAAGCACGCAGGTCACCTGATGGTAAGAGACAACCAAGGCCTATAGACAACATAGATGTTGAAGGTCGAGCTGTTGAAGCGTATGTGCAAGTCCACCGGCTAAACTACGGGTAGGGATCCACTGCATTACTTATTCCTGCCGCCATAATGACACTGTCGTGTTCTGGTCCGGTGGGGTAGGGTAGCCGGTAAACTTGCACATAAGGTCTAACAGCCCAACCACAGAGCAGCGGCGCACCTACAACATCTATGGTGTCTATAGGCCACGGTTGTCTCTCACCATCAGGAGACCCGTGCGCCTGTTCGCTGTCTTATGCCATAAAAATAATTTAAATAAAACAAAAATAGTGGTCATGTCAGAAGTGACCCAGTCAACCTATGCTCGTCTCTTCCGAGCTGCCTGTAAGGTAAGGCAGATGATCTATTCTACACAGGGGACCCGGACCAACACGGGGTTAGTATCTGTCAGTCAATCAGAAACTGGTCAGTATATCACCTTCGAAGTATCTAGCAGTCTAAAACGCATGTCAGTAGAGATAGTCTAAGAGAATTTTCCAAAAGAGTATATTATCCTCAAAAACCTTAATTTCCAGGGCGATTCAATTTAAAGAGAGCACCATGAGAGCTTTTAATAGCACCAGTCTTCTAATAGAGACTGAGTTAGTTAGAACTGAGAAAAGAAATCCTTAACATAACCTTAGCAAATAAATGCCCTATCAGATGAATTTGTTGACAAAATATAAATCCATGTATAGGTCTACCAAAACGTGAACAGATGAAATTGAAAGAAATATGGTTAGTTTGAAGAAACAATCCATATAAAATCGTAAATCTAAATTAATGTCTGGTCATAATATTTAATTACACAATAAAATATCAAAAATAAACACAAAATTTCAAATCCAATTTTGCGAAGAAAACAAAACGCCATAAATTTCATAGACAGTGATAAATTAAAATAATGTGGTCCGTCAGCTCGTTTGCACGTTTTCCCCATATAAAAACGTTTTAATACAAAATATGGGCATAAAATGGGTCAGCTCCGGTTTCCCGTGTTGAATATCTCACTGTGCTAATAAATTATCTCGCTTATTCAAAATATAGATGTTTTTATTTAGTAAGATGAAACAATGTCAGAAAATATCCCGTTTTACTAGGTCAAAAACATTTATTCCATTCATTTGCCTTATCTTTGGTAACTCGGTCTGGGTCTCGACAATGTTTTTCTTTTTTTGCATGCAAGACAAAAACATTTTACAGCTTACCAAAAAACATGATTCTATTACTAAGGCTTCGTTGTCTGTCTGTCTATCACCAGGGTGTATCTCATAAACCGTTATAGCTAGAAAGTTGAAAGTTTCACAGATGATGTATTTCTATTACCGCTAAAACAGCAAAATAATGCGGTTTTTTTTCGCATTTTTATAGATAGGATACAGAATTCTTCATGTGCGAGTCCGACACTTTTTTTTATGTTTTTTTCCTTCTATAGTTTCATCAATTTTGTCTCATGGTCAGACTCAAGTCCATGTCTACTTGAAGTTAAACTCATTCACAAAAGTTTCTCAGTATATACTCTCAGGACAGGAAGAAAAGATTCAATAGACTCTAAGGTTTAAAACTGGTTGTACCAAATAGCAACCATGCTGAGAAAATAACATTTACTAAACTAACTATATTAACTACTAGCGGACTCCCGCGGCTTCGCCCGCGTGGATATCGGTTACCGCTGCAAAAAGCCTACTCAAGAAAAACATGGTCAGCTAAATAATTCGCAGGTCAATTCACAGA
>DVZL01005456.1:0-12044 GCA_018236625.1 Lasaia peninsularis
TTGAGTTTGACATTTCCAATCACGCGAAACGACGCGATCGCGTCGAGACGATAGTGTACGTTCTAAGGGGGCAGATCAGTGTTATTTATTATGAGTACCTAGTAATATGTTATTTAAAAAAAAATCTTTTCACAAAAAAATACTAGTAGCTACATATATGTATATTTAAAATTGTAAATATTTACATCAAAATACCACAAGGTATGGTATTTTGATGTAAATATTTTTTCCTTAATAAATAACCCCGAATAAACATTACATAACATAAAACTCAAACTCCACATTTTTTTATTTTGTAAATAATTCCTTATTTACAAAAACAAAATTTAACACTAAAACAAGTCATTAGAAATATTTTTACATTGAAAACAAACTTATCATGAATCTCATAGTGCTACAAGCGTCATAACTAATGGGAACGGCTAGTCTATGGTGAGGTACTCCATAAACATTCCAAGATTATTCATGGGCAATCGAATAAATGAAATTACCATGCACAACCGGCTGTAATTTAGTAATAACACCGTCGATAACGACTCATGACAAGAAAATGGGGTTATAGTCATGTGGTTGCCCATTGCTAAGTATAGAAATTAAGATCTCGTTGTAATGATTGATGTCGAGCTTTATTAAGTCTAGCTTTCGAATTAATTGGTACTTATTCAACGCACACATATCTCATAGGGATTAATTTGAGGCATAATACATTTTTGCATTTACTTATGCCAAAAATTAAAATGTAGAAGAAGACTGTGTCTTGTTCTTTAATTGTTGTTGTGGAAGAAGCAATTGTAAGTCATGTTTAATTAATTTAATCGTGGTCAAGTGATTCAAAATATCCATAAGTAATTGACGGACTAAGTCATGTCAGAGGCTCAAGTAAAGCAGTGGCATAAATCAATCGAGTGGTATTTTACGGTTTCAAAATCACGAACACTTATTTCAACTTTTTTTACTGTCAATTTCTTTTTCAATCCTGTCAAAAACTCCCAAGAGTCTGTTTAGAATAGTGTAACAAAAAAAAATAACATACGGAACGCCTTCCGACATCTGTCATTTAAAAAATCCTTGAACACATTACACAAATTAATCAAATCCTAGTAAAGCAAATGATATGCTTGTGTTATGTATGTTATTTAACAATATAAATGGACAGATATACTTAAATATCAGGAGAAATTAAAAAAAAAACACCGAGACCTGGAAATACATACTGTGGTTGGCCTCTTCGGGTATCGAACCCACGCCTTTTGGACAACCGTTGTCATTAGGCGTTATCATAAAAATATTACAGAACCTACTCTGGAATATTACAATATCACTTATTAAGTGGGGTCTTTAAGTCTTAATATTATTTGGACATTACACTCTTAACAACGACCTTCGCATTAAACATCTATCTCATTCTCTCTTTAACTACAAAAAACTTGCAGAAAGAAAGGTTTATAAGAGCAACATTACGTATATGCAGGCGTTTGTGAGAAGTGTGATCTCCAGATACTCGTAGTACCCTTAGATTCATATTCAAGTATAATATATCTCAATTATCTCATGGAAGAACCTCTCGGTACTTTGAAATGTATATGCTTGACTATATTTAATTTATAATTGTGTTTCTGTGAAATCGGTTACAAACACACCCACTTAACATTTCTATATACATAAATATCTGCATGTGCTAAATTTTAATTCACTTTTCACAAATTTACGCACACAACCTACAAATTACACAAATTATAATTTGGCAACACACTTATTCTACTCGTCAAAATTTTTGTTTTGTCAGGTTTGTATAATAATATGTTACACTTTTTAATAACTTCAAACCGTTAGCTACATAACTAGAGCGAAAAGTTGTAATATTTTTCTACTTAAATATATTGTAATTTTATTTAAAAACTCGCTGATATTTACTATCAAAAAAATATTTTTTTCGCGTAGGTTCAAGATGGCGGCATTTACGTAAAATGTGTGTGTTTTTCTTAAGTAAAAATAAGTGAAAAATTAAAATAAGTTAGGCTTGATAAGTTTATTACGGTATTGTTGACTAATACCTATAATGATTTGTGTTTTTATTGGCTAAGTATAGGCACCCGAGAGACTCGGGCCAAGACACCTAGTTGTTCCACAACCAAATTGCTCATGTATTATCCGAGCGTGGTGTCAAGAGTCTCCGAAACCGGCGTGTTTCTATGAAGAGAGTAATAAACGTAGAGAAAGCTAGGCCAGTATATAGGGATCTCGATACTTTCGATACCTCTCATGCGCCTGGAAGATTCCAATAGAACAAATTCGAAAAAAAAATCTAAGGAAAAAGGGGAAAGAAAACTACTATATCGGTTTATTTTTCGTATACAAACTGTTAGTTAAATAACATCTGAGAATGAATGAATGATAAAACATAATCTCTATTTCCCTTTGTAGTCGCATCTTACATGAACGGAATTGAACGGATGTAACAGAGTCGCTAATACTTTTTTACTCTGTTAATTATTGTCAGGAGACGCTTGTTGAAAAAATAGACTATTTGAACCCATATAAAGTGTTATTAGCTATTAAGTCGTGCGGTACGAAGTTTCTGGGTCAGCTAGTGAATATAATTATGTTTTTATTCGTGTCTTAAGTTCAAAGTTACTTTAGATGATATTGTGGTCAGTTACGTAGTATGGGAGATTTGACAAGGGCGCCAGCTTTTACACAGAGTTACCGCCATCTGACCTTTGCACCCGAGATGGAAATCCAGTCCCAATCCTAGATTAAGTCGGATTCGAATACACAAATCCGGGTTTCCTCGCGATATTTTCCTTCACCGGAGCACTCGGAAAATGTACTTAAATTAGAAAAACCACATCGGCACATAGCGGGATTCGACTGGACTACCGGAAGAAAATCTCACATTTAGTCCAAAATAAAAGTGTTTAATATAAGAGTCGGTAACGAAGCGAAATGATTCGTACACAAAAAGTGTAAATTAAAATTTCACTTTGTTATCGTCACGTAGATACAGATATTATATTTTTTGATTGTTCGCTAAAGTGATGATCAAGTTCAAGATGACGAAGCAGTACGTATTGTCGATGGCGAAAGTAGAGGTTGGAGGTCACTTCGTCATTCATATGAATGCGCGTTGCTGTATGAAATCTTTAATGCTTAAAAATAAGGCTTTATGGAGGCTTTCTGGCCAATCAATTAAAAAAGAATAGATGTAACAATTTTATTTGTTCGACTGCGGTAGAGTTGATTTTTATATTCATGTATATTATGATTTCTACTTACACTCATAAATTAGTCTATGATTTTCTGTTACCTACATTTTTTAAGTGAGCTTTGTATATACTACCTTAAATTTGATAATAGCCCGGCTAATTTTGTAAGAGACAACCATAACAATCTAACGGCGAACTTAGATTGAATATTTATAATTTATGAATTCTATTGATAGACAGATGGCGTTGCTTATAAATGAATCGTGTAAGCAAAAAAAAATATACTACTAAAATGTTTTAAACGCGATATTTTGCTGTTTTTTATATCTGTAAATGGATACGGTACGAAACCCTTCATGCGCGATTCCGAGTCGCACTTGTCCGGTATTTTATGAAAATATAAGATTAACATAAGTACATATGCGGAATGAAAGAAATGTTTCCGACTTTTGCAATGTTTTTTGATAACTCAGGGCTTTTTTAATATAGTCATGTAAGTTTACAATTAACTTTAAATTTAAATATATCTAAGTAAATGAGATTCTTATGTGTTTTAGTAAGTAAACCCTCCGTTAAGTGACAATCAGGCCGTGCAACTCTAACGGAACCACACACGAAGTAGACTGATTGTGATAACTATTACTGATTTTAATCAGAATAAAATATTATCTACAGTTGCGCACAAACATATATTCACGCCAAGTCCCTTGTGGAGTAGACAGAGGTTTAGTGTCTAGCTTCCTATATTATATTGATTAGTCTCTTCATACAAACACGCCGGTATCGGAGACTCATGACAGGTCGGATAATAGCTAGGTATTTGGTCCTGAAATGCCAACCTAGGTCTTCCCAAATATCTACAACCATCCACATTCGCATTGTATATCTGTTTTGTCAATCTTTCATCTTTCATTCTTTCTACATGACCGAACCACCGCAGCATGCCCTTTCTCACTTTAAATCGACACTTGCTATCCCACTCTTTCTCGAATCACACTATTACGAATGCGGTCTGCGAGCGTTACTTCACAAATTTTACTCCACACGGAGTGCACGCATTTCGATCGCATTTATCCTATTTTCATGCTGCCACTTCCATAAAGTGACGTTGGGATAAGCACTGAGTTGTGCAAAGTGAGTCGGGCTTTAAAACTCAGCATTTCTTATTTAAGAGACACTCTTGACACTACCTTCGGAAACATCAGCAATTTAGTTGTAGATTATTATTAAAGATGTCACGAATAATGAATTGGCCAAATAACGAATATTCGGCAACGCTGTTGGCCGAAGAACCGAACATTTGGCCGCCGAATAAGAACACACGATTAGCCGACGATATTCGGTCGTTTGTGCAGGATCAGGTCCTATCATTAAGGTCAACCTTAATGATAGGACCTGATCCTGCACAAATTCAATATTAAAAACTGTGTTTTTCATAAGAACAAGTTGCACTGTAAATCGAATGTAGTCCCGCGTTCGAGCTACTATATTCCAATCCTTAATAATTCTAGGTTTGTGTACAATAACATTAAATATATCTATTACAAATCACCCGGTCTCCATAAGTAATTTCCTGCCATTTTGTTCGCATTAAAAGTAATCAATCTGAGCTAACTGAAGTGGATCTCGGGAGATCTTGCGGAAAGCATTAATTTTACACTGCTATAGAAAGTAGTCTGAATATTTCTCTAGATATTACACGCATGTCCAGTGTACATACTCGACTGTCTATTAATCAACTTGCTTGAAGGGGTGTACGATATAAATCTATTTATCAACTCATGGTAGAACTGTATCGGGCTCTACCATACCTACTTAATATTGTATGTGTTATGCTTTCACGTCTAAACCACTGAACCGATTTTGATGAAATCTAGCTCAGAGATAGAGTTGACCTTTAGGAAGAACATAGGCTACTTTTTAACCGACTACATTATGTTTTTACGCAATAAGTATTATCAGTCGGAAAAATGTCTACCCTTTAAAAGGCCCATGAAGGAGTTACTTATTCTATGGAGACGAGACTCATACACAGCTCAGCAAGATTGTTTATGTTCCTTGTATTTAGAAAAAGTTTAATAAAATTTCTCTTAAAAACCACATGTTTCTACAAATATAATCATCAATATTAGAAAATTAGTACGAGACGTTATTATGAACATCGGCTTGACTTAATAATTTTAATTATAAGATATAAACCGGCGAAGTGCGAGTCGAATTTGCGCGTGAAGGGTTCCGTCCATTTATAAAAACGGCCAAAAATCACGTTTTTTATATGAGAGCAGTTTATTATAGCGGCAGCAGAAATACAATGTGAAAAATTTCAAGTGTCTAGCTCTTATAGATCATGAGATACATCCTAATACAGACAGACCGATGGACAGCGGAGTCTTAGTAATAAGGTTCCGTTATTATCCTTTGGGTACGAAACCCTAAAAGTGATTAAAATTATGTAATGTTTATGTATTTTTAGTTATATTTTAATCGTTGGAGTTGGCAGTGGTTATGTGTGAGGTTTAGATGAAATATAATGTAACCTCATAATGGACTTAAAATGTTGAAATGATTTTGTAAGACGCGTAGTTTCATTAATATATAATTATTAAAAATAAAATTAACTACAAGCACAAGGACGGTTTGATGTGGAAAATACGAGTTATTATATAAATAATATAACTAAGCAGGCATTTATGTATATAATATAGTCATTACATAATTATTTATATAATGTATTAACGTTATCGTTAATACATTTATTTTATAAATATTTTCTAAAATAAAAGTAGCCTAAGCCGTTCCTTATCACATTAGCTGTCTGCCAGCGAAAGTCCCGTCATAATCGGTCCGACCGTTTCAGAGATTAGCAGGTACAGAGATTAGTCGGACAAACATTCTAAAAAATGTTGTTTTAGTATATGTAGCTTGTAAATATAAATATACATGATATGCACTTAGTAAAAAGCGGTTATTTTAATATTACATACAGACACTCCAATTTTATTTATTTTTGTAGATGTACCTATAGATAATAATTTTACAAAATCTCATCAACATACAATACATCGATACTTTTCAGAAATAGCTAATGATATTATGTAAATAACGTTATTTCTATGCGTTTAACAAACTGATTTGACACTATATTATTAAACCTCTAGGTCAAATTATATAAAAAAAATACTAGTTATTATGTAAAAGTCAGAATAAATTTACAAAACATCACATTGTGATACACTTTTCCATGATAGCTATTAATATAAGTAAATGGCGGCTTCCTTTTGTGCTTTTTATAAACGTGTTTGACAATGTATAATGCATAATAATTATAAGACCTCTAAAATACTAGTTATTATGTAAAAGTCAGAATAATTATCCTTACGAAATTTGACATCATATTGCAGTTTTTAGTCATAAAATTCATGAACATTTAAACTGTTATTATCAAAATTAAAATAATTATCATGTAAAAAACTAAACACTTTGCAATAAGTGAACTTTAGATGTTCATTGTTTGAAATATTTGGTAAAAGTTATTATTAACATAAGCAAAACATTATTTGTTGTTTAATTATTTAAATAGCCAATTAACATTGACTAATTGATATGTTATTAATAATTACAACTAATTATATCAAGATGTACAAGTACATTCTTGTAAATTAAAATTTTAAGTTTATTTTCCATTAAAAGTTCTTTGGAAAGTGGAAAATAATTTTGAAATTGAAAGAATGGAGTTTGAGAAACTGAGGCTGATCTGTGGCGTTGCATTTTTTATATATTACAACTAGCTGTTCCGGCGATTTCGTCCGCGCTTTTATTTAATTACACATTTCTAAGTCAAAATCTAAAATAAAAATAGCCTAGAAGCTATTGTTATTACATCAGCTGTCTGCTGGTGAAAGTCCCGTCAAAATTGGTCCAGCCATTTCAGAGAATAGTGGCTACAAACAGACACAAAATCTAAAAAATATTATTTTGTTATCTGTATTAACTTATATAGTTATTAATTTATATATATAGTAAGAAGCGGTTGTTTTAATATTACAAACAGACCAATTTTGTTTATTTTTTAGTTTGCTTGGTTTTTTTAGTACCTCATGTGTTTTTGGAATAGTATTTACTTATAACTATATATATTACTTGCTTGCTATAAAAATAATAGAAACAATCGGATCGAGATTTGAGCCCCTACCCGACCCTATTCTAACTTCGTATATGGTGGCGAAATTTAGCTTTGTATTCTGATGATAGGAGGTTTTTATTTGATAAAAAAAGACGATAATAGCCGTTTTCAATAATCTATCAACGAAAAGAGATAGGGCTACCGTAACCAGGCAACCACTACCATTAATAAAAATGTCTTAACGAAACTTTTAGTAATAGGTTATTGAAAACGGTCTAAAACTTTAAAGCACGCGATTCTGAGTATTTTTTAAATTTGACACTATAAGTATGAGAGAAATATAACTAATATTGTCAGCTAATTATTATAATTTTAATTTTTTGATAATAAGAAATATGCGAATGCAAAATATGGAAAATGCAAAAAATAACGTGTTATCTTTAAATATTGCTGAAAAAATATACCCACATAAATATTTTTTTAAAAGAAGTACCTATTCTTGAAATTCGCAAATTTCGAAAACGCGACGTCTCGGTCCAACGTCAGTGCCATGTCAATTGATATCCTTATTTTTGCATCTTTGGGCATAATATGAAAATTTTCGCACATAATATGATAGTTTGGTCAATTTTTTTTAGCTTTTCACTATTTTGCAAGTATTTTATTTTTTTCAAATATATAATTACTGGAAGTAATGTTAGAAAACATAAAAAACATGCTAATTCCTTATTCGATAATTACTAAGTATACTAATTACCATGAAGTTTGTATAGGACCACCTCTAATGTATGGCCTACCATACAAAATATGACAATTCATTTGGAATTTATAGAATAATCGCGTAACAAACAAACTAAAAAAACCGGCTTAGTGTGAATCGGCCTTGCGCACTAAGGGTTCTGTACGATAATCTATAGAAACGGCAAACAAATCACGTTTGTTAAGTGGGAGCCTTTATATTATGTTTATTTTATTGTACTTTTAGTATTTGCTGTTAAAGCGGCAAAAGACATACAGACGGACAGCGGAATTTCAGTGATAGGGTTCCATTTTTTACTTATGGATACGGAACCCTAAAAACAAAAACACATACAATAGACGAAATTGAGTTTATTTTTTAAGTTTCAAAATATCATGACGAACGTCATGATGTAGTCAGATTGTTCATTGAAAACATCCTTTTAATGATTCATATATCATTAATCTTAATTTATTAAACGACTTCATTATCATTAAATAATCCGCCGCGTCACTCGTCTTAAGTTTCTTCACGTTATTCAAGTTTCACAATTATTAGCGAATAGTACCATTTGAGTCAATAAATATTACTCTATTTGAGTTATGAGTGATTCGCTGGTTTACTTTCGAATTTAAATGTATTATTATGGTAGCCAGATAGTTTATAACTCCTTTAGTAGCTATATTAACATAGCAATATTTCGTTAAAAAATTTCGCTTTTTTAGGGTTGCGCAAATATCCTACGCGAACTATCTAATATAAACGCGAAAATTTGTAAGTATAGATATTTGTGATTCTTTTACGAAAAAACTACTAGACGGATTTGGATGAAACTATACAGTAAGATAGCTTATACATGAGAATAACATATAGCCTACATTACGCAATAAGTATTATAAAAATAACAAAGTACCTTCTCGCCCATTGTCTCCGAAGGGTTAGGCAGAGGTGTGCTAGCATATTCACGACTCGTACGTCCAGTAGATATTCTAGAACACCCACGATTAGCCAAGGTACTAGAGCCCATGATTTGATAGGTGACAATCCCGGGCAATGTAATGCTTACTCAGAATACTGAAAAACATTTAAGAAAAATTGCCCAACCTGGGAATTGAAACCGGACCCCACACGCGACATCCGTACCGTTACACCACAGAGGCGAGTATCATAAGTAGGAAAAAATCAGCTCTTTAAAAGTTATCCGTATTAATCAAATAATTTACTCGGGCGAAGCCGAGGACGGAAAGCTAGTATTTAAATGTTTTCTCTAAATAGGTTAATGCTTATTATAGGAATGAGCTCATTTTGAGAGATCTCTGCTTTGAGGAATACTGGTTGTCAAAGTTCTAAAGATTTTGTACATAGCGAATCAAAAATAATATGATTTTTTGTATGACTGTGATGGCTAATATGTGCGTATTATAAAATGGACGACATTGTAATATTTACAGAAAAATCTCGAAATTTGTTTTTCACGCCGATGCGAAGAAAAAACCTGTTGGTCTTGGTCCCATGTGTAGAATTAGACCAACTGCTTCTGCCAGGCAGCTCGTAAGAGGCTAGCATAGGTTAACTGGACCACTACCAACATAACCACTGGTGCTACGTAGCAACTCGCCTGGGTAGAAATCCACCACCATACCTATTCCTGCTGCCATAATGACATTGTTGTGTTCCAGTCCAGAGAGTATTGTCGCCGGTATATTTGTACATACTGTCTAACAAACTGACCATAGACTGGCAGTAGCCCACCTACAACATCTAAGGTGTCTTAGGCCACGATTGTTTCAAGGTCGAGTCAATGCAAAGACGCGATGTAAAAATGCATAGCGCCATCTATTATAAAATTTGATAATACATTTTTATTTATAATTAAGACCGAGTCAATTTAGAGATGCGATGTAAAAATGCACAGCGCCATCTATTTTGTCCTCTGTTTATATCCGTTAATTTCAGAATCGGCTGGATCGACTTTGACGAGACTTTCACTGGTACACAGCTAATTTCATAAGGAACGGCTTCGGCTACATTTATTTTAGAATTTAGTTTTAGAAATGGGTAAAATGAAGCAATTAAATAAAGACGCGATCGAAGTCGCGGGCACAGCTAGTATTTAATAGATATGGTTCTAGTCATTGCTACTTGAAAAAGGTTGGGGTTTGCCAGTGCGTTTCAATCGCAGTCGTGGCTTGAAAATCGTGAATCGTGAACCCTGCGTGTGAGTTATGATTCAAGCTTGGCTGTAATTTTATCTCCCATTAGTGTAATGACTCGCGAATATAAGTATCCAAATCCTTGACATAATAAAATCACTTTCGCTTAAATAAATCATTACTTAGATAAATCGACAAGGCCAAAACTTGTTCGACAATATTTTTTTTTCATTTGAAAACGACTAGTCTATTACGAAACGGATGTAACACTATTTATTATTGAATTTTATTATAAAACTAACTGATGCCCGTAGCTATTCCTATCACAATAGCGTTAGTGCTCGCCATAGTCGTGTTCTGGTTTGGAGGGTAGGGTAGTCGGTAAACTTAGTGACGCAAGAGGCTTACCATCCCAGCCTCAGGTTGGCAACGCACCATTTCCACCTTTGGTGGTGTCTATAGGCGACGTGTATTTCTTACCATCAGGAAATCCGTCTGCTTGTTTGCCTTCCAATATCATAAAAAAATGCTACGCTTACGTATTGAAGCTATTTGCTTCATGCAAAATGTTATCCCTTATTTGACTCAATTTTGAATGTCGAAAAATCCTTCCTTAGTTAATGCTTCCGTCATAAGGGGCATTTATGTGCGTAATTTTAAGTTTTTAGCCTTAAAGGTTTGGCCTTTGTGTTGATACAATCTCTCTTACATATATTTATGTTATCATACACGATGGCTTCCGTTTTTCAATCACATTATCATGTTATTTTTGATTGGCTGGAAAAAAATCTCGGTATCAATAGAAAATCTTAGCTTTTGTGCATTTTTTAAAAATATTTTTTTACAAAATCTTTTATAACAAGTATATTCATTTTTTTATTAGTAATCGATGGGCCAGTATTCCGAAGCCTGAAAAACTCATAGAACGTTTTTGACCACAGAAACAATATCACGAATGTTACTAATAAATACTAAATAAAATACCAACTTTTAAATAAATATAAAAAAAATATTTAAAATGTTAATTAAAAAAAATATATTTATTTTCGCTACTCGTTTTGTAAATTAACAGGCAGTAAATTTGGGCGAAAAGATTAATGCCTCATAAGATAATCGTTGACATAAAAGTTGCGAATAAATCCCTACGAAAGCGATCGATTTGTATAATCTACATTTTCGGAGGCCTTAACTATGTGATACCATAGCTTGTTGACTTAATTAAAGCAGATAGACATGCTGATACGCATGTTAATTTGGATTGTAGTGTGATTTTATGATAATTTTATATCAAAGTAGCTCTCCTGGCGAAGTTTGTACCGCCGCACTAAGGCGAATGAAAATAGATGTTTACCGATTTCTAAATTCAAAATTTCATGATAACGGAACGGAACGTAATAAAAACGGAACGATGCGTATTTTATGTCCATCTCCTGGTTCTAAGCTATCTCTCCACCAATATTTAGCTAAATCGGTTCAGTGGTTCTCGAGTTATAAATAGTGTAACCAATGTAAATGCGGTTGAGATTTTCACGATTTCTGTACTTCTGTTGCCGCTGGAAAAATAAATACTTACTTGATGTATAATAGAAGAAAATATTCACTTAAATGTTGCAGTACAAAGGACGAAAAAAACCAAAGTAAATATATAAGCACAATTGACTTATATTTCATTAATCTATACTAATATTAAAAAGAGGAAACCTTTGTATTTTTGTATGTTTGTATTGAATAGGTTCAAAAACTACCGGACCGATTTCAAAATTTCTTTTACCATTACTTAGAGGGATTCTTCCGAATCCGTATAGGCTATATTTTATCCCGGA